>CM055439.1:1533012-1561147 GCA_029228465.1 Salix viminalis | reverse complement strand
TTTGAAAATAAAAAAGTGTTTTCCTTTCTTTAGGGTAGGGGTGAGTAGAAAAATAAAAAAACCGAGAAAAATCAAACAAATAAAAAAACTAATTAAACCAGATAGAATATTTTAAAAAACTTTCGATCCAGTTCAGTTTAGGTTTCTAAGGAGAAAACCAATAAACCAAAACCCAACTGTACCGGTTCAAACTATAAAAAAAAACTATAAAAAAAAACTTTTTATTCGTATAATTTTGTTCAAATTTTTTGGTCTGATTTTATTTTGATAAAATGAGAAAAGATAAATAAATGGTTGAAGTCCAAAAAAAAAACCTTGAAGTATGATGAAGAGTGGAAGGTGGTCTTATATTTTTGTAGGATCTCACCATTAGCAAAAAGACCTAGTTTGTTCAATTATGAAAACATTTTTAAATTATAAAAAGTAACCCATATTCAAATGCAGTAAGAACTGAAACAATGTAGTAGAAAATTAAAACAAGAAAACAACAACCATTTTCTATTTTCTATAAACAATTTGGCATTTCCTTGATGATCAATTATTACACGGGATAGTATTTACGCGACAGGTGAAAATCAACAACAAAATTCACCTTTAAAACATATTTGCTTGACAATAACAATAACAATAACAATAACAATAATAATAACAATAATAATATTAATAATAATATTTTCCATGCAAATACATGTGATGAGTTACACACTACACCTAGGACATCTCTTGGAAACCGGGAGGAGGTGGTGGAATTGGACCCTTTCCCCTCGGGCCATTTGGCTTTGGAGATCCTACATGACCGGGAAAGGGTCGCAAACTTCGACGTTGATCATGAATTGGACTTCCTCCCAGTGACAATTATGAGAGCATCTCCGACGAGAGTAGGAGGCAAAAATAAAATAATGTACTTTTAGTATTTTTTTTTTATTACTGGATATGCTCCAATGGAAGAGGTATACACGGAGCTAAAAATAGATGATCCTCAACCTGATGTTATATATTGCTGCAGATAAAAGAGAAGGCAAATTACATATATTACCATTGCAGCTCATTTGAGATAAATCACCCCGAAGCTGGAAGAGAAGCTCAATTGAAACCAAAGAGAACAACCATTTTTGTTTTCAAGGTTTGGTTGATCAGTGAAGAAGAAGAAGAACAAAAGGCGAACAAAAAGGTTGGTTTTTGAAACCTTTTCTAATTTCGAACAACCATTTCATGGATTGCTTTAGTGTTTCATGTACGCATGCAACGTGATATTTCTGGGTTATTTTTTTTTAGATGTGGGGTTTTAATTTAAGTTCAAAAAGGTGATTTTTTAGGGGAATTTTGGAAAGTTTTTTGTGTTTGTGGTTGAGTTTTGGCGATTTTGATGGCTGAGAAAAATTAAGGTTAGGTTGTACATGTATCGAAATGAATGGAGAGGGACACAGTGTTGAGAAACAAGAACAAAGTATGTGTTTGTGTAGAGGGTTCTAAATCATTAAAATAATTAGCACAAAATGAAAGGGAAAGGAAGGAAGGAAGAGACCTCGAAGAGTGGCCTGTCTCTCTGGGCAGTGCCATCTTCAACTCGCTCACCCCTTGATTTCCTTGATTCATCTAACTATCATTTACAGTCATCCAATTTGTATTGAATTTCAAGAACGAAAGAGATAAAATTAGGGTTTTAAGAGGTAGCTAATTATCAATTAGGCAAAACAATTACCTGTTCCTCGGAGACGAAATTCATCAACCTTACTGGACGCTGTAATTCCTCTTCCATCTTTTTTAAATCAACTGTCAAATCCTAGCAGATTTCAATTCCATGTTTGCTTGCTTGTTTTTTTTTTCAAAAAACAGTCTCATCAAGAGAAGGGACCATAAGATTTAGAACCATACTGCTGTATCATGGTCATCTGAAACCCACCAAACTCTGCTTTTGTGCATGAGGGATGGAGAGAGCTTACACAATTAAGAGTCTTCATTTTAACGAAACAAAAGAGCAGCAGCAGAGGTCCCAGAAGATGGGGAAAAAGGAAAAAAAGAAAAGAAAAGAGAAAAAGAAGCCCTGTGTAGTTGGGCTAGGCTTAGTTTTTGAGAGAGAAAAGGAGAGGGAGAAGGAAACACAGTTGATTATGATAAAAGGAGAAACTTTCTATAACTTTGAATGTTTTTATGTGAATGTGGTACTGATTTCTTGCTATCTAGCAAAGCTGAGGGTGCTAAGCTTAAGGCAACTGATTTCGGGTTGTCTGTGTTCATTGAGGAAGGTTAATTTCCTAATGTTTTTTCCTATTTTGTTCAGTTATTGGTTATATGATATATGTAATGATGTTATTATATGCTGAATTGTTCGAGGATTTTGTTAAAATCTGCTATGTTGTGTAAGGTCTATGCTTTTGTTTAGTGAATTTCAGAACTTTTTCTGCATTACAATTTTTTTAATTTAAATATAATTAAAATTTTAATAATTATAATGTCTGGGTTTTTTTTTAAAAGCAATTATTGAATTATATAACTTACTCCTATTAATTGTATAATTAATTATATAATTAAACTACATACAAAATAATTGCACTATATTTAAAATAATATAAAAAAATAGTTCTCCAAAATGACTTTTACCATTGGAGCACACATCACCAAAAAAGTTATATATACACTATTCAAATAGTTATTTTGGAGATTTGGCTCTCCAAACTAGCTCTTGCCATTGGAGTTTCTCTGAACCACTCACATCCCACATTTCTTACATTACTCTCCTTTTCTTTCTATCTCTGTCACTTCCCTCTCTTCTTCATCTTCTAGTTGTACTTGTTTTTTTTTAAATATTTTATATTTAAAAAGATATTTACATATTTTTTTATTTTTAAAAATTATTTTTGATATGAGCACATTAAAATAATTTAAAACACTAAAAATATTCATTTAAATTTTTAAAAAATAATTGTTTTTGAAAAGAATTTTTAAAATGCTTCTCAAACATCCTCTTAATCAAGCGTGTTATATATGATAAATATATCTTGTAATATTTTAATATAAAAAAATAAAAAATAAAACATATTATTTTATCTTGCTTGTAATTCTGATCCATTTTATAAATTCTGTTTAAATTTTATTTTGAATGTTTTAGTGTTCGGTCTGGCCAAATAATGTTTTGTTTTGTTTTGTTTTATTTTAAATATATTATCTTCCAATATAATTATTGAATCATTCTAAAATTTTATGAGGAGCCTCCTGTTATATTTTATATTTCATATTAAAATTTTAGGGCAATCAAAGTTTACAAACACCATGCAAAACTATCAATGATATATTCATAATTTTATTCAAATTTATAATTTTGTTTTGAAAAGTTATAATTTTTGTTTTTTTTAGATTGAAGGTTTTTTATAATTTTATCATTTAATAATAAATTTATTAAGAATTAAATTCATAATTGTTTTTATTCAGGATTATTATGATCTCATAACTCGAGTTATGAATTTGAAAGATTGAACTTGATTGATCCAATATGTTTTTGTCTTAATATTTTTTTAAAAAAACATATCAATTTATTTTTTTAAATCAAATAATATATTTACTAATTATTTATATTATCTTTAAACTCATTTAATCATTTAGGTTAAATAGATCAACAATGAAAAAAAATACCCAAAAACTACCTGCTAATTCAAAAAAACAAAACACTAGGGCAAGAAAATAAAATTGAAATAAGGGATTTTTCCTTTTCAGAAACAAGATTGTGGGGTCAGATGTAACTTGTTTTGCTGTCTAGTTTATATTACATGGCAGTTTATTATTTTTATTACGGAGAACCTCAAATTAGTCCTACAAGTATGAACCCACCCCTAAATCTAAACCCTTTTCAATTGGGTTTTTCAAATGTCACTTTCTTTGATTATTATCCAATAATAATAGGAGATATTTTTGAATCACTTTGTCATAAATAAAAACTTAGTTTAATTATATAATCTTAAAAGAACATTTTGATATCAATTTAAGAAATTAATGGAGAGAGTAAACATTTTTACTAATTAGATCTCATGTTAAGTTACAGGAGTCTTCAAAGGACGTTATGATGACAGAAGGTTTGTGATTTACACAAAATATCTCTAGTTCTAGTTAGATGTGCACACCTTGTTAAAGTCTAAGACAACAAGAGTTTTACTCTCTCATATAGACCCACAAAAATAAGATTTTCGAGTTGTGGGATTTCCTTGCATCCAAAAAAATGTTAGGTTACAATAGTAGAGGAACACATAGGGGGGGGCAATTGAAGAAACTTGTAACTTTGAGACTTTGTTAAGAATTAATAAATAAATAGGGAATTAATTGGTTATTTGACCATTCAACTAAAATGAGGAGAGAGCGAGTCATTATATAATCTTAAAAGAGCAACTTGATATCAATTTAAGAAATTAATGGAGAGAGTAAACATGTTTTATCATTAGATCTAATGTTAGGTTACAGGAGTAGAGGAACATATAAGGGGACCCAATTGAAGAAACTTGTAACTTTGAGACTTTGTTAAGACTTAATGAATAAAGTGGGAAGTAATTGGTTATTTGACCATTCAACTAAAATGAAGAGAGAGCGAGTCATGCATGTTCATTGAAGGTGGAAACAGAAACAAATTTTGCCAAACTCATTAACATCTACAACCTTAATTTAATCAAATCCCAAATTGATTGTGATCAAGAACAAGATTAAGAAAAATGTCGAGAACGTCGAGCATAGGAGACTCAGCAGAGCTGGAAGGAAATCTGACGCTAAGTGATCGCTTAAAGGTCTTCAAAAACTCTCATTTTGATCCCAATGCCTTTGTCACCTCCAAATGCCAGACTATGAATGAGAAGGTCTCCTCTAATTCTTCATGTTTTATGTTTTATTTATGTGTGTGTGTGTGTGTGTGTGTGTGTGAAAGGGAAGAATTTTGATGAATGCTTTGTTGATTGATTAATGTATAGGAAATAAGGCACTTGTGTTCAAACCTCGTGGACTTGAAAAAGGCTTCTGCTGAGGAAATGAGAAAAAGTGTTTATGCTAACTATGCAGCCTTTATACGGTCAGTTAGACCACCCTGTCTGTAGAGCTTCTTCTGCTTACGTTTTAAATTCGGAAAAAAACCAATGTTATTGCTGTCATTTGTTGTTTTTCATTTTCTGTACGTAGGACATCGAGGGAGATTTCAGATCTTGAGGGGCAACTTATTTCTATGAGAAATTTCCTGTCGACTCAAGCAGCTCTAGTTCACGGTTTGAGCGAGCATGCTCGCATTGATTCTTTGTGGGCTGCTTCTGAAGACTCTATAGCAGATGATCACTTGTCAAATCTGGACGAAGGGGAGCTTTCTGAGTCAGAAGATTGGTTGATTGAGCTCCTAGACAACTTTGAAGTTCTATTGGCAGAAAGGAGAGTGGAAGAAGCTATGCAAGCCCTTGAAAAAGGAGAAGAATTAGCTACCGAATCCCGGAAGAAGCACTCTTTTAGCCCAACTGCACTCGTTACTTTGGAGACAGCTATTAGAAATCAGCGACAGAAACTGGCTTATCAGCTTGCAGAAGCCATTAGCCAACCTTCGACTCGTGGGCAAGAGCTTCGCTCAGCCGTTTTAGCTCTAAAAAACCTCGGAGATGCTCCCTGTGCCCATACATTGTTGCTCAATTCTCACCACCAGAAGTTGAAGTCCAGTTTGCCAAGTCTTCGCTCATCCAACAGTTCATGTGGACGAGCATATACTGTTGCACTTTCACAAATTGTCTTTTCCACCATTGCACAAGCAGCTAGTGATTCTTTGGCAGTTTACGGGGAGGAACCTGCATATACATCTGAGCTGGTAACTTGGGCTGTCAGAGAAACCGAGGCTTTTGCTTTTCTTCTGAAGAGGCATGTCCTAGCTTTGTCGGCTGCTTCAGGAGGTTTACGGGTAGTTGCTGAGTGCATTCATATATGCATGGGCCATTGTTCTTTGTTGGAAGCTCGTGGATTGTCCCTTGCTCCCGTCTTATTAAGACTTTTCAAGCCTATTATTGAGCAGGCGGTGAATGCTAATTTAAAGAAAATTGAAGAGATTAGCGCTGCACTGGCTGCAGCAGATGACTGGTTGCTCATTTATCCACCGGCAGGCGGACGTCCTTTCTCTTCAAGCGCATCTCTTAGTAGTGCAATGGCATCTCAGCCAAAGCTTTCAAGCAGTGCTAATAGGTTCAATTCCATGATTCAGGTGAAATAGTGTTTTCCTCTATATATAAGATCATTTCCTTCACAAATGGCCTTTTTTTTTTTGTTTCTTCTCCATAATCCTGATGATTGTTGTCATATTCGCTATTCAGATTGGCTTTAAGATTTCCTTTCCTTCCTGTATTACTCAAGAAATTTTCACTTCACCAGTCATGTATTGTCAATTCAGGACTTTCTTGAGGATGTGGGGCCCCTTGAGAGCCTCCAGTTGGATGGTTCTGCCTTGGGAGGTGTTCTGCAGGTGTTCAACTCCTATGTCAATTTGTTAATGCGTGCATTACCGAGTTCATCAGAGACTGAAGAGAGCTTGGAAGGTTCAGGAAGTAAAATTGTCAGGATAGCAGAAACTGAATCCCAGCAGCTAGCTTTACTAGCTAATGCATCATTGTTAGCAGATGATCTGCTCCCATATGCTGCCATGAAGCTCTTGCCATTGCCTCCAAGAATGGACGAGCAACCTAAAAGATCTTCTGAAAGGCAATCCCGTCTTCCAGAGCAAAGGGAGTGGAAGAAGAAGCTTCAACGTTCAGTTGATCGCTTGCGAGATAGCTTCTGCAGACAACATGCTCTTGATCTCATCTTCACAGAAAATGGTGACACTCATCTCAATGCATACATTTACACAAGTCTGGATGACAACGTAGAGGAGCCTGAATGGTTCCCATCTCCAATTCTCCAGGTAGTTAGACTGAGTTGCAGGTCTGAGTTGTAGTGATTGTAGGTTGTGCTCTATCCATCAAAGACACCACACACACACAGAGAATAGAAGTAAAAGTAACCTAAATACATATTTGATGATTATTTTTGGTTTCTTTTATTAACTTCAAGAGAAAATGCTTTTCTTAGAAATGAATATGTTAAGTAATCATCTCCTCTAATATATTAAGTTTTTAAGTGAGTTGGCTCCTTAACATGGTATTAGAGCCTTGTTGACCGAGCGATCACGAGTTCGAATCTCACCACTCTCATTTTATTTGATAAAAATAAAGCATAAGGTATTGTAGACTTGTGCAAGTTTCAAGCCCCAAGAACTTTCACTTGAGAGGGTATGTTAGAGAATAATATTATGGGACCTCACCTAAGAGCTTAAGCTTTTAGGTGAGATGGTTCCTTAACAGAATATATCAAGATATGCAATTTACTCGACTACAATTTCATTCAGGAACTTTTCATGAAATTAACCCGGATGGCAAGCATAGCAACCGATATGTTCATAGGCCGAGAAAGATTTGCTACTGTTCTATTAATGAGGCTCACAGAGACAGTGATCCTTTGGCTTTCTGATGATCAAACCTTTTGGGAAGAGATAGAAGAGGGACCAAAACCTCTGGGCCCTCTTGGCCTTCAACAGGTATGTATATTCAACAGGATGATCGTTTGCCAGTATTTGATTTAGATTTTTAGCGGTAGATTATGGAATTCTATCATAATTACCTGTTCAATGTCTACTCAGTTATATTTGGACATGGAATTTGTGCTGCTCTTCTCGTCTCAAGGTCGTTACTTGTCTAGAAATCTACACCAAGTTATTAAGAACATCATAGCAAGAGCGATTGATGCTGTAGCTGCTTCTGGAGTAGATCCTTACAGGTACATCTTTTCCACAGTAAACATAACGCTATTGTGTATGTCCAAACAGAAAAGGATCCCTTCAATTTACTTTACAAGCATGATCGACAAATCAACCTCGGAGAAATGTGTACCATAATATAAATTGTCTTGCCAGTACATTGCCGGAGGATGACTGGTTTGCTGAGGTTGCTCAAATAGCTATCAAAATGTTGACTGGGAAAGCAAATTTTGGAAATGTGGAACGAGATGCTACTAGCCCTACTGCTTCGATGTCAGCAAAATCTGTATCTTCAATCGTATCTCATGGGAGTAACTAGAATTCAGCCATTGATGAGTACTGAGAGCTCATCTCCGAAGAAGAGACCAGTTATTCATCAGCTGCCTGCCTTCCTTGCTGTAGATTTATTTGCTAGGTATTATCTGTCACCTTTGCCTATGCATCCCCGGTATGTGTCTTCTACCATATCATTGTTTCTTTGGTATGTTTTACACAGATGCTATCATCGCTGGAATGTGCAATACACTGTAAAGCCCCTGACAGACAGGCCTTCTGAGTAGGAAGTTGAATTTTAATTTCCAGAATCCTACATGCATGATCATGGATTAATCAAGAAAAAACAATTGGTGAAAGTATACCAGCATAGAAGAGATAATAACAAGTCATTTTACAAGAGCATAGTCTGGCCATATTTCATATCTTCTTCAGCAGGAGCTTCCATTTCAAGCAAATATATGTTTCCTTTTCATAAGAGTGAATGAGTTATATTATTCGCAATGATATTTTTAATATGAGTAAATTTTATATTTTTATATTAAGATGAATAATAAAATTATTATTCCAAATAATAATTTAGATGTTAACTCCTTTTATATTTTGTATCTTTATATTAAAAGTGAATAGTATTTACTATTTATAATAATATTTTAGATATTAACCTCTTTTAAGTTTTTTATTCTTATGTAAGAAATGAATAATATTTATTATCTCTAATAATATTTTGGATATTAATATATTTTAAGCTTTATATCCTTGTATTATAAGTAAATAATATTTTCTGGAAAAAATAATTTATTATTATTTTTTAAATATAAACCAAAATTCTTTGGGATTTTACAAACTTGCTGTAAAAATCTTGCAATATTTTTTTAAACATGTCAATATATTTTAAATTGACGTTGAAATGATGATCAAATGAATTTTAGAATTTTTGTCCATATCCAAGAAAAAATAATATATATATATCATTCTTTGTTTGGTAAAAACTCTCTTTTTTTCTACAATAAAACTAACTAAAAATAGGCAAAAGGGTGTTTTTCAAACACTTCCTAAGCCAAAACAGTCTTTTAATAAAAATGTGATAGACCAAACAAGGCATAAGGGAATAAATAAAGATTTTCTTCACTCAACCGGGTTGATATGAAAGTTTCGGTTCAACCATAAACCGAATAAAAAATCTTGGTTTATATTACATGGCAGTTTATTATTCTTATTAGGGAGAACCTCAAATTAGTCCTATAGGTATGAACCCACCCTTAAATCTAAACTGATTATTATCCAATAATAATATGAGATATTTTTGAACCACTTTGTCATTAATAAAAACTTAGTTTAATTATATAATCTTAAAAGAACATCTTGATATCAATTTAAAAAATTAATGGAGAGAGTAAACATAAATTACAGGAGTCTTTGAAAGATGTTATGATAACAGAAGATTTGTGATTTACACAAAATATCTCTAGTTCTAATTAGGTGTGCACCCCTTGTTAAAGTAATTTCTTGATATCAATTTAAGAAATTAATGGAGAGAGTAAACGTAAGTTATGTTTGGTTTTTTTTATTATTATTGGAGGGTAGTTGATGATATCTTGTGCCGTGAAGGGGAGGATAAACTTGGTTAAATCGAAGAGGGTACCTTTATATTTCAATGAACAAGAAGGAACTGTTTGCCAATGTATGTATATGATACATAGTATTAACTCCGGCCTAAACATCATCTAATGACAATCTTTGTGATTGAAGTTCCGAGATTCTCAATTGTTCACGAAAATGCTGAGGGTTCCGAGAAGGCCTTTATGCTGCTTGAGAAATAATCTCCTGGTGGATTTTGTAGGTGGCATCCAATTATTCTTCCGAGCTTTGTTATGAACAAGTTCGGAAAGTAGTCATGGTGTGCTTAAACTAACCTGAAGACTCCAATTATAAAAAAAAAATTAGTTCGGGGATAAGGGAACAAAATGTATAAATGAACAAAAAAGAGTATAGGGAAAAAAGTTACAAAAATAATAAATTAGTCCGAGGATTAGTCGTGCAAGCTGACTTGGACACCCGGGTTATCAAAAACAAATTTGGTCAGGGGATTAGTCGTGGTGCGTTTAAGGTAGCCCGGAGATCCTGATTATAAAAAATATATATATAAAAAACGAAGCTTAAGCTGACTCAGAGACCATGGTTATAAAAAAATGTATAAGTTAAAGAAAACAAAAACAAATATAAGCGTGAAAGCACTGTAGCAATCCATATTGTTTTTAAAAAAATTTGGTCCGAGAATTAGTCGTGGTGTACTTAAGCTGGCCCGCAGACCCCAGTTATAAAAAAAAAATATAAGTAAACAAAACAAAAGTATAAGAAAAAAATGAAAAAAATGTACCAGCAGGAAAGCACTTTAGCAAAAAAAAAAAAAAACAGGAGCCAAGGATTAGTCGTAGTACGCATAAGCTGGTTTGCACACTCTGATTATAAAAAAAATTGGATCTGGGATTAATAATGGTGTGTTAAAGCTAGCCTGGACACTCCGATCATAAAAGCAAAAAAAATATATAAGTGGATTTTAAAAAAAAAAAAACTATAACCATAAAAAAAAAATTCATGAAAAAAAATATAATCACGAAAAAAACAAAAAAAAAAGCTTTAAAAAAAATGAATCTAAGAATTAATTGTGGTGCGCTTAAGCTAGCCCAGACACCTCAATTATAAAGAAACAAATAAATATATATATTTTTTTGCTGGTTATATTTGTTTTTCCTATATATATATATATACATGGGAAAAAATGAAAAAAAAAATAATTAGAAAAAAAACAAGAAAAAAAGAAAAAAAGGAAAAAAAGGAAAAAAAATAATTAGAAAGAAAAAAAAATGTAATTAGAAAAGCAACAAAAAAAAAGCAAAGCATGGTAGCAATCCACAACAAAATGTGTGGGGAGCTATGGTGTTTCCCCACACCATTTAGTAAAAAAAAAAAAAACAGAGAGCTTAAGCTGGCTCAGAGACCATGGTTATAAAAAAAAATATAAGTTAAAAAAAAATAAAAAAAATATATAAGTGTGAAAGCACTGTAGCAATCCATATTGTTTTAAAAACAAATTCGGTCTGGGAATTAGTCATGGTATACTTAAGTTGGTCCGTAGACCCTGGTTATAAAAAAAAATGTATAAGTAAACAAAACAAAAGTGTAAGAAAAAAATGTACCAGCGGGAAAACACTTTAGCAAAAAAAAAGTGGGTCCGAGGATTAGTCGTGGTACGTATAAACTGGTTTGGACACTCTGATTATATAAAAAAAAATAGATTTGGGGATTAATTGTGGGGCGTTTAAGCTAGCTCGGACATCCTGATCATAAAAAACAAAAAAATATATATAAGTTGGAAAAAAAATTTAAAAAAGTATAACCAGCAAAAAAAATGTTTCACGGAAAAAAAATGAAAAAAAATATAATCAGAAAAAAAAACAAAAAAAAGCTATAAAAAAAATTTGGATCCGAGGATTAATTGTGGCGCACTTAAGCTAGCTCAGACACCCCAATTATTATTATTATTATTATTATTATTATTATTATTATTATTATTATTATTATTATTATTATTATTATTATTATATAAGTGGAAAAAGAAAAAAATAAAAAAAATATAATCAGTAAAAAAAATATTTCAGAAAAAAATAATTAGAAAAAAAATAAAACATAATAATAAAAAAAAGGCAAGAAAAAAAAGAAAGAAACGAAAAAAGGGGGGAAATAATTAGGAAAAAAACAGAAAAACCGTAATTAGAAAGAAAAATAAAAGAAAAAAAGAAAAGAAAAACAGTGTAGCAATCCACAGTAAAATGTGTGGAAGCTACAGTGCTTTCCCACACATTTTAGTGTTTTGTTAATTACATTAATACAAAAAATGTAAAGTCTTTAGGGATTTTCTTATAGAAGATGAGAGAAGGGTTGAGACATGGTGTCAATTTATCAGCGAAGATGAAGGTTTCGGGTCTGTTTGGCACTGTTTTAAAAGTGCTTTTGAAGTTTAAATTATTAATTTTTAGTATTTTTAAATTATTTTGATGTTTTAATGTTAAATATATTTTTTTAAAATAAAAAATATGATTATGATACTTTTATAAATAAAAAAAACAATTAAAAAAACAAACTTACAAACAAACAGGCGAAGGAAATGGGTTGCTGAGAAAGTTGGTGGTTTGAAAGAAGGAGGCTGTGAATTCATTGATGAGGTTTGAAACCCAAGGCATTTGTCTTCCCTGTTATTCTCCATGATTATTTGATTTCTACACTAAAGTTGCATATTCACTGTCCTAGTTTAAGATTTTAACCCGAAATATACACTTTAATTCTCAAATTTTAAAAATAACCTGTATTATATAATTTTAATATCTCAATATATTTTTCACTTCTATTTTGGTATAAAAAAATTATGTTTGTTATTTTTAGTCTATAGTTAAGAGAGAAGAGAAAGAGAGATCATCGAATTCCAGAACTAAAAAGAAAAATTTATCAGCAACACCAATTTAAACCACTAAAATTATTGATATTTATGTCAAATGATTCGATTTGATTAGAGAAATTCACATTACCTTACAAATTCATGACAAATAGATTTGAACTTCCATAGATTTTTTGTTTTGGGTTGATTATGCTTTTTGGGACTACTTTTTTGTTTTTTACAAGTTTATGAATAAGTTTATTACACTTTCTAAAGTGTTTTGTAGGTGTTTTGGTGAAAAACTTTTTTTGGTTAAAAAAAGCCACCACTTGTAAGTATAATTTGGGGAAGATCAGACAACGTGTTATTTACCTCAACAAGCACATGCATGGGTCCTAATGAAATAGGTCACACGAACTCACCTGGCTTGCTAGCCAAAAGCGCCTGACCTTTTGTTCTTCTATTTTCTTAAATCAGTACATTTTTTTACTAAAAATATTTTTTATTTATATTTATATTAATACTCTTTCTCTCTTTTTTTTATGTTTAGAGAGCTTTTTTTTAAATGATAATTATTTTTTTATTATGAATTTAAATTTAGAAGATTTGTTTTATTAATCTATGATTTCTTCATTTTTTTGTATAAATAAACTTTTTTTTTTAATTTTAGATAATACTTCAAATATGCGCAAGAAAACAATATCAAAGTGGTTGGCACGTGCACTACATGCGCCAACGTGTGAAGGACACTGTCGCAATCAGGTGGTGCCTATAGTGTCATACTATGTCTAAACATCGCATTTTTTTATGGCATTGGATTCATCTAGGCAAGTCGTAGCCCGTGGTGCGGTGCATGCCTATAAAAATCTATTTTGCTTTTTTTCCCTCCTCATCTCTCTTTTCTCTCTACTCACCTTGATTTTTGTGAAATTTCTCTCATAAATACCAAAATGATCTGTCATTTTATTTTTATGTCAAATTTGATTATCATTCTTATGATGATATTTGTTATGTTTTAGATCCTTTTTTAATTGAACTTTCTTTTCAATTTCATTCTTCAATATTATATTGATTTTTTATTGAGCTTCCTAATTTTTCTAGTCTAGATTCCATGAGTTAATCCTAAACTTATAGCCCAAGTCATAAGTTTGGAAAGTTAGACTACATTCCTTTATGTATTTTTTTTTTCCTATTTTGAAAATATTATTTTCTGATTATATCCTTCAATATTAGATTTATTGGAGATTGGACTTTGTGACTTTTTATCTTTCTGTGAGGTTATTCTAGTCTCATATCCTAGAACAATGATTTGATAGATTACACGAGTTGACCCGATTCTTTTTTTAGTATTGTTTTTACATAGATATTTTTCAAGGGATAAAGTAATATTTTCTCGTTAATATTGCTATTAGGTTTTTCTATAAATAGAATGTTATGCCTCATATTTTCTTTTATGTTAACCTATCCAAATATTTTGGTTTATACATAATTTAAACATCATATACACCTATACATATAAATATAATAGAGAAAATAAAGAGCTAGCACTCAAGGCATAACAAGCAAATCCTTTTCACCTAAAAATATTTTAAGATATTTATGATATAATGGTTTGTGTGGATTATTACTAAAGACTAGATAATTAAACAACTTGTAATTTGTAATAACTCAACATTAAAGAATTTGTCAAATTTAAAAAGAATATCTAATATTCAAATAATATTTGCGCAAATCCTAAACGACCATAGATTGTCTAACGGGACCTTTAGAAATTTTAGAAAAAAGTTGAAATTATTCCAAGAAACCCAATATAAACTCTTATAAACTACCATAAAGCTAAACTAAATCTCCTTCTCAATTGTTGATTACCTTTTACCTCTTCTCTATAAATATATAGAACAAACCTTAAAGGTTTTTCTCTTTTTACACTTATGCTAACTTAAGCTTTGTAAGTGATGATGTTTCATAATCCAATATGCTTAGGAATAAGGTTTTTTAGTATTTGGATAATGGATGATCACACATTCATGTCATCATTCTCTTATTTATAACTAGTGGAGCAAATGATCGGTGGAAAAAAAATTATGTTCCTGCAAAACAATCCTTTTTTGGCAGGGTTTAGAGACTTTTTGATGATTAAGTCAATGACTTTTTAGTGAATGGTTGTAATAAATGAATGAATAAAAGGTTTTTGCTAGAGAGATGTTAGAGAGAAGGGCTCCCCAAAATTCTCTCAAACAATGTCTCCGGAGCCGAAGATAAATCCATGTCCACCATCCACCAAATCCACCAAACAACCAAAAACTACCCGACACCATCACATTGATTCAAAATTCAAACTAGCTGCCATAACTTCCCAAGAACCAAGAACGACAAACAACCTTTTCACAGACAACCTTTGTGCAAACACAGCTCCCAAAGACACAACAGACAACCCATCTTTCACCAAAACCCCCCCTGAAACTACTGCCACACTAACTGACAACATGCAAACCATCAGCAAAAAGGAAATACCCTTGGCACCATCCAAACTACCCCCAGCTTGCACAACCCCAGAACCACAGCACGCTGCCAAGCACCACCAGCCTCAGCCACCAACAAATGCTCTGACAACTCGGCCACAAGCTACATGGGCTGATAGGGTGAGAGTCACAGACGCATCCACAAGGTTCAAGCTTCAGAACCTTGACAAGCAGCCTTCAGGCAGTCGCCTAGTCATTGCTCAGGAGTCATTGCCAGAGACCACGGAGCAGTGGACGAGAAGTATGGTTGGATTCTTCCCAGGGTACAAGATGCCATTCCACGCGGCCAAGTCCATAGCACGCCGAGCTTGGGAGGGATATGGCCTGGAGCAGGTGATGACAATGGATGCTTGGTTCTTAATCTTCCGATTCAAACAAGAATCAGATATGCAAGAGGTCCTAGCTAAAGGACCATGGATGTTTGGTGGAAAACATATAGCCCTTCAACAGTGGCACCCTAGGATCCAGTTTGAGAAGAACAAAATCAAGTCTATACCAGTGTGGATTCGGCTATATGGGCTACCATTTCCATTATGGACGATGGAAGGGTTGAGTAGGGCAGCAAGTATGGTGGGAAAACCATTATCTTGTGATGCCCCAACTTACAATAGCACTAGGCTATACTATGTCAGAGTGTGCGTGGAAGTGACTGCAGATGAGGACTTCATTCACCAGTTCGAGCTTCAAACTCCGCTGTCCACAATGCCGACCACGGTAAGGATAGAATATGAATGAAAACCTACAAGGTGCACCACCTGCTACACTTATGGCCACTCATGTAAGAAGAACAGTGACAACCAAAATCCTCAACACAAGCCGGAGGCCAAACAAACTCTAGAACAAGAGCCACTCAACATGGACAAGCAACCAACCACGCATGAAGACCCACCGAACCAAGAGCATCACCCACCAAACCCAATAGCCGAGACAACCCATCCCCAACCAGTCACTGCAACATCCCAACAACACCCACCATCCAAAAAACAAAATGCCCACGAAAGAGCCCAAGTTAAGAGCCAAGCTCTGGACCGAACACACCTACCGCCCAAATACCAAGAAAGCCAACTAAATCCCCAGATAAATCCTCCCAAACCCAACAGCACCGAAAACCAGAAAATGGACCAACAACAATCCAATCAGCCCACCTCTCACACCCAGGAGACAGCCCAAAGAAAGGGCAAAGGCCGAGAAATGGCAGACACAAGTAATGAGATAACTAAGGAATCCAACATGGACTCCGGCCACAGCAAAACATTGACTGCAAATGCAAGAGAATAGAATGAGGTCACGTCCTCATCAAGGAGAGACTCATCTCCATCACCGTCCAAGGAAGCCTTTCCCGCTCAGGATATCAAAGCTCGCAAGAAGGGGGGAAAGAAAAAGAAAGGGGTCCAGGACCTCTAGGTGACTGTGACTTTCATCATCAAATAAATGATAGTGATAGGAAGTTGGAATGTGAGGGGCCTTAACAGCCACCACAAGCATCTAGCAGTCCAGCAATGGATGCAAAGGAATAAATTAGATATAGCAGGAACCATCGAAGCAAGAATTTTGCCGCAAAACTTGCAAGGAGTCCAGGGGCAAATCGCTATGCAAGGTTGGAATTTCATCTCCAACATTCAGGCAGCCAACCACTGTCGCATATTAGTTGGTTGGAATGCCAACAAGGTGACTTTACAATGTATTCATTCAGAAAGCCAGTGGATCACCTGTGAGGTAGTCAGCCTCCAAACAAAGGAAGCAATAACAATGAGCTTTGTTTATGGGCTAAATAGTGTAGTAGAGAGATCCCATCTATGGAACTACATTCGGCACTTCAAGCCAACCACCAATACCACCCCGTGGGTGGTCATGGGTGACTTCAATGCCACTCTTCGTCCCTCAGACAGGCAAGGTGGGGATACCAGATGGCTCAAACATCATGAAGATTTTCGGGAAAGCATTAACACTGCAGGCATTTTTCAGCCCCCCTACACAGGAGTCCACTTGACATGGGACAATGGGCAGTAAAGGGCACGCACCATCCTTAAAAGACTTGACTGGATTTTCATCAATCCCTCATTACTGGAGAGATGGCCTCAAGCCAAAGCTCACTTTGCCACTAGAGACATTTCAGATCACAGTGCCATGACTCTTTCTCTTAGTGGTCGAGTAAAAAGGAAAGGCACCCCATTCAAATTCCTCAATCTTTGGCTGGAACAAGATAATTTTAAAGAGATGATCCAGGATATTTGGAGGCCCCGTCTGCAGGGAAATCCGATGGAGCACCTATCAGCAAATCTTCGCCAGGTAAAGGAAGCCCTCAAGAGGCAGCATGCAAGATGCACTAGTCACATTGCGCATAGAGCAGCTGAAGCAAAACAAGCATGGAGACTTGCTCAATTAGTTATGGATAACAGCCCCACCTCAGCTGAGTTAAGGGAAGAGGAGAGACGGTGTGCCCGGGCCTATGCCAACCTAGCGAGGGATGAAGAGTCTTTTTATAAGCAGAAATCGCGAATTAATTGGCTAGAATTGGGAGATAGAAACACAGCTTTCTTCCACCGTTCCTTAGTTCACAGGCAAGCCAGGAACAAAGTGCAGGAGCTCAAGGTTGAGGAGGGGAATATTATCACAAATTCTAAGGGGATTGGCAGTGTGGCGGAAAGATACTTTAAGCAAGTCCTTGCCTCTCCCATGACCACCCACCCGCCAGCAGTCTTAAGCCTATTTCAAAAGGAGATTGGGGAAGCCACAGCGGAGGAGATAAGCAAGCCTTTCACAAATGCCGAGATCAAAGTAGCCCTCTTCTCCATACCGGATGGTAAATCCCCCGGGCCAAATGGGTTTACGAGTAGCTTCTTCAAGGCCAGCTGGAACATCATAGGAAAGGATTACACGGCAGCCATCAGGTATTGCATAGACAATAATGTTTTACCTAGATGTGTTAATGCCACTCGTCTGGTTTGTGTCCCCAAAGTGGAAAATCCAATATTAATGAATGATTTTAGACCCATTGCATGCTGCACAGTACTATACAAAACCATTTCCAAGCTTCTTGTATCCAGGGTCAAGGAGGCTATAGCAGCAGTAGTGGGGGAAAACCAGACGGCTTTCCTTCCTGGAAGGAACATAGCCGATGCCATATTGCTCACCCAGGAGGTTATGCACAATTATCATAGGGACAAAGGGAAGCCTCGATGTGCCCTAAAGGTGGATCTAAGGAAGGCCTTCGACACTTTGAGATGGGATTTTATCATGGCAGCCCTGGATGCCATAGGAATGCCTATAAAGATGAAAGCTATGATTCAAACCTGCATCACAACCCCTCACTTCACAATCAGTTTAAATGGAGAGTCAACTGGATTTTTCCAAGCAACAAGAGGTTTGCGGCAGGGAGATCCCCTCTCTCCTTACATTTTGTCCTAGCTATGGAAGGGCTCAATGGGGTCATGAGGGAGGCAGTAACTAACCAGGGCTTCAAATATCATTGGCGGTGCAAAACCAGTGGCTTAACCCATGTTAGCTTTGCAGATGATCTTATACAGATGAAGGGTCGGTAAAATGCATGAAAAACAGCCTAGACAGGTTCTCCGCCCTCTCGGGTCTAGCAATGAATCATTCCAAAAGCTCCCTCTTTACAGCAGGTATAAATGACGGGCTCAAGCAGCAAATCAAGAACATTTTGGGGTTTGCAACTCCACGATTACCGGTGACATACCTGGGAGTGCCTTTGATTTCAACAAGATTAAAGGCTAGAGATTGCATCCCTTTGATTGAAAGAACAACATCTCGGATAAAGCTGTGGACGTCAACAACTCTCTCTTATGCAGGAAGACTACAGCTTATAAAGGTTGTCTTATTTTCCATGCAGGTTTATTGGACAACTAAGTTCATTATTCCGTGTGAAGTTATTCGGAGAATTGAGTCAATCCTCACAGCGTTCCTTTGGAAAGGCCCCACAATGGGGAAGGGGGGAGCTAAAGTGGCCTGGAAGCTAATCTGTAGGCTAAAGCAAGAAGGTGGGCTAGGTATCAAGAGATTAAAAGAGTGGAATAGGGCAGCGACGATGAAGCACATATGGGTCATCCTCAACGAGCCGAACTCTATATGGACAAGCTGGGTTAAGAATACCTTGCTAAAGGGCAAATCTTTATGGCAAGCCCAGATGCCTTCTAGCCCCACTTGGGCATGGAGGAAAATCTTGCAGGTGAGAGACCAGTGCAGGGGCCTATTCACGTCCAAGATTGGCAATGGAAAGAGCACATCCCTATGGTATGACTATTGGATGCCGGGTGGGAAAAGGCCAGTGGACATGCTCACTCTTCGTCAGCTAGCTACATGAGGTATCCCATGATCAGCTCATGTTTCGGCCATCATAGAAGGAGACAATTGGAAAACCAGGGAGGGGAATCTTCAAACCATCTGGGCTAGCCTTCCAGCTTATAAACCAGACCCTCACAAGGAAGACCAAATCATCTGGAGTCAGCATGGCACCGGCAAATTCTCCATTGCAACTGCATGGGAGTGTTGTTCACGGATTAAGGCAACTATTCACCTAAGGGGGGGGATTAGGTGTAAATACAATAAATAATGCAATCTTAAAATTAATTACTTTAAAGTAAAGAGATAAGAGAGAGATTGCTAACTTCGGTTTTTAGCGTGGTTCGAGCAAGCCTACATCCACGACTCAAGTACCAACCCGTACTTGAGTATTGTACTCTTTTACTAGCCCAAGTAACAAGATTACAATTTCTGCTTGATGAATCCACACCAAGACTTTTACACCACTTGAAGATATGCCCTCTTCAAGATTTTCCTTTTCCACTTGAAGATGTCCCCTCTTCAAGATTTTTCCTTGGTGATGTTCCCTCACCAATACCAAGAGTTTTATACTCAACTCTCAAGAGTTTCACAATGGTTGTTTTTGTAAAGCAACAATACACTCTTAATAGTGTGGATATTACAAATGAAGATCTATGATCTCTTTCTCACTTAATAGCACTTAGAATATTTGAAGGTGTTTAAGTGTAGTGAGAATGAGAAATACTCTTTGTGTTAGGATATGAAGATTTGAACACAAATATGAGTATTAATGAGGATTGATGATTTGAAGGTGTTTATGCACTACTAATTGCCTCAATATCAGATATGAAAGTTGTTGTTACATAATTTTGCAGTTAAGAGGCCTATTTATATGTTTCAAATAGAAACTAGCCGTTTTAGTGCAACTGTCATCTCAAACGGTCGATCGGTTCACAACGGATAACTCAAGCGGTCGACCGGTTCAGCTCGAAAGGCAATTTGTCTTCCAAGCGGTCGACCGGTTCACTGGTAACCCTAGCGATCGACGGTTCATCGAACACCTCAAGCGGTCGACCGGTTCACAACGGATAACTCAAGCGGTCGACCGGTTCATGCAGAAACTCTATTTTGACAAATTATCTTTTTCTGAATTTCTTGAACCGATTGATTATGACTTAAACCTATAATCATCAAACCCTTTTAATGCATGCAATGTGAAGTGTGTGAGTTCATTTTAATTTGTGCTATCAAGTTTAGAAATTGAGATTTACATAAAAGCACTAAAATGAAAACTTATTCTAAGTCTTCACTTGCTTGCATCTTGGACTTTCTGGAATGATTTCTTACGTGTACTCCATTATGCTTGTTGATGTATTCTTTGTATAATACCTGTTTATAACTTAATCTCATCCAAGCATATTATTAGTCCATTTTTCTTTTTATTGTTATCATCAAAATATATAAAGCATACAAGTATGACATTATATGTCAACAATCTCCCCCCTTTTGATGATGACAATAAACAAAAGAACTTAGATAAAAAAAATTGAGTCTCCCCTATATTTTTGTAATGCAATATATAAGAGGCATTGAACATTTTTAGCAATTTAATCTAAGTAAAAATATCATATGCAATTTCAAGAAAAAATTCATTTTTCTCCCCTAAATATATGCATATAAATTTTTTTTCATATTCTCATATTTTTCTCCCCCATTATTGATGCAATTGATATTTTTCATATTCTCTCCCCCTTTGGCATCAACAAAAAGAAAATTTACATTTTAGATAAATAAGAGCACAATATTCAATATCATTGTACAAATATCCAAAATGAAAAGCATAAACACAATAAAATTAGATGCATGATACAAAATTTCTAAGGAGGTGGATATCGTGAGAGAAGTGAAGCCATCATCTCCTTCATCTCCTGTATATCACCCTGCATCTCTGTCTGAGAATCTCTTATGGATCGCACATCTGTCTCAATGTGCGTGAGACGACTCTCTATTCTATGCGACCAGCCACTCGCAGATGGCTCATCTGGTGAGGAAGCCGGAGGTGGTGACTCAAATAAATTGGTGAACTCATCCTCACCCTGAGCCTCAGCCACATTCTCCTCCTCTTCAGCATCTACATGCTCTTCCTCAGCATGTGCACCCTCTTGGTGCCCTTGAATCCACTCACCATCCTCATTAAGCACATATTTCATTCTAGTGAGAGTGGTGTTATTAATCTCTGTCTTATCTGAGTACGGTTTCTTATCCGTACCGTCAGCAGGATCTCAAAATGCTCAAAAATAGTGGTAAACACTTGACCATAAGGTAGAGCCTTTTGTTTTTGATCGTATGCTAAGATCATATTCCTAATCAAGATGTATGGAAGGTTTATTGGTCTTCTCTGCATCATACAATCAATTAAGCATAACTCCATAAATGTAACTTCATCATAATGCCCCTTTTTGGGCAAGATATTGTGAGCAATAATCCTATGGAGTAGTCTAGGTCTTAACAACAGATCCTGACTTTTTATCTTAGCACCTGGAGCAAATCCATTATTCCCAGTGTGCAATGCAACAGCATAATCATAGGAAAAACCCTCAATGGTCGGAATTACTTTAATGTCAAAAACTCTTGGACCATCATTAGATATACCCAATATATCGGCTAATTCAGCACAATTAAATTCAATGGGATATCCTTGAAGAGAACTCATTATTCTTGGTTCTACATTAACCGGCATATTTGCAAAGAACATTCTCATTAATTTAGGGTATGTAGGTTTCCTATATTCATACAACGAGTACCAACCCATTTCAGCAAATAGAGTATCTATACCGAAGGCAGACAGATCATTGCCTAAACCTCTTTCTACACTAATAGCTCTATTTGAGAAATTACTCAAAAATCTTTGAACATTATCACCTGATGATGAAGCAGGATCATTGGCTCGTTTACTTCTTGATTCAGTCCTCCTTAAGCGTTTCTGGGGTGCCATTGACTTTAATTAGGCTTTGGATGTTTTGATTTTGAGTGACTTTTGAGAGGATTTGGGGTTAGGGTTTTCGGAATTTTGAATTTTTTTCCGTGTAATGTGTTCTGAAACCCCAGATAGTATAAATACTATCGAGCAACCGGTCGACCGGTTGCCTTGGGATAATTTCAACCGGTCGACCGGTTGACTCCCAAGATGAGAATTTTCCAAATTTCTCTTTTGAACCGTTCTTTGCACTCAAAATGTGGCCTTTTCATGTAAAAATTATGTCCAAAAAGCAAATAAATCAAGGGGCTAAAAATGCTAATTTTCGGCAGTAGCCATCCTCTGTTTTTCTGCCTCAACCGGTCGGCCGGTTGGGCTTGCTCTTGATGAACCGGTCGACCGGTTCATCCTAGAATTTCTAAATTCCCCAAAATTTGTTTTGAACAAATTTCTTATGCTCCAAGTGTATACATTTTAGCATAAAATAAATCCAACTTATAACCATTGATGTATACATGATTCAAACATCATTTGCATGGATAAACCCTAGGTTCCTTCTTATTTCGCAAAAGCGATCTTTGGCTAAGGGTTTTGGGTTCTATTTGAGAAACAAATGCATAATGCCCACTAATGTTTCTAATGGATGCTTTAGTTTTAGTTCCATCAAAAAGATTACCAATAATTAACTCTAGAGGATGAAAACTTACATACCTTAGCTCTTTTGGCGGCTCAAAGGATTTACTTGCCAACTCTTGTTGATTCCTTGAGCTTGGTTGGTTCTTCTTGGTTAGGGGTGGTTACTTTTGGAACCCAAATCATCTTAACATTCTTATTTTTCTTCATAGGACATGCATAAATCAAATGTCCTGATTTTCTACAATAATTACATGTATGATTTGGATCATAAAGGTTTGTTTGGCTTTAACAAAGTAGTTCTTTAAGTATTTTTGGTTTATCTTAGGTTTATAACCTAATCCTCCTTTGTTAAACACACTTCTCTGGCTCGAAAGCATTTTCTCAAAAATTTCTGAGCCTTGTGTGAATTTTGAGATAGTTACATTTAACTCATCAACTTTTTCTTTTAAAGATTTATTATCTTCTTCAAGTTGATTAGTTTTACTACTCTTGTCATTTAAATCATATACTCTCTTTTCTAATAATTCTTTTTCTTCAATTAAGCATATATGATTTCTTTTTAGAGTACTATATTTTTGAACCTAATTTCTTATATTCTACATACAAATTCTCAAATTGTTCATGTAATTCAATATAAGAAGGGTCGGATTCATCATCAGAAGATAGTACCTCATTTTAAAGCTTCGATTGCCATGAAGCACATGTTAGCCACATGTTCTTCTTCATCACTTTGGAGCTTGAGTCGAGTCATCAGCTCCATGTTGCTTTCAAAGCTCTCTTTTTGAAAGCGGTTTTTCTTCTTCTTTTGAAGAAGGGGACAATCGGTTTTGATATGTCCCAATTTGTTGCATTTGTAGCATCTTGGAGTTTCTTTACTTGATTCTCCCTCCCTTTTTTGTAGTTTGAGAACTTTCTCTTGTCATTTTTTCTTTCTAAGAAAGTTTGAAAGCTGTCTTGTGATTGATGCTACATCTTCTTCAAGATCGTCGTTACTTTCTTCATCATCATCATTTTTCCTCAGCTTTTCGATTCGATGAGCGGTTTTAAATGCCAAGTTTTTTCTTTGGCCTTTCTTCTTGATCTTGATTATCCATAGATATCTCGATGCGTCATTAGAGAACCGATGAGCTCCTCTAATGGGAACTTTGTGAGATCTTTAGCTTCTCAGTATTGCTTTGTGACTTTAGCTTCCCAAGCTTTAGGTAGAGATCCCGAGAATCTTACTTACAATATCTGCATTTGTGTAAGTTCTACCAAGAGCATGTAAACTATTTGTTATGCTAGTCATACGAGTAAACATACTTGTTATGGATTCATTTTGTAACATTTTAAATAACTCATATTGATGAACTAACATATCAATTTTTTGATTCTTTTACTTGATTAGTTCCTTCATGAGTTACTTCTAAAAGTATGCCATATATCCCTAGCATTTTTTACAAGAAGATATTCTATTAAATTCACTTCTATTTAATGCACGAGTATAAAGTGTTCATGGCTTTAGCATCCATAGAAAGTAATCTTTTATCTAGGTCCGTATATTCTATCATGCTTTTTGGAATCTCAATACCATTTTCGGTTTTAAGTGGTCTATGAGGTCCATTTTCAATAGAAAGCCATAAATCGAAATCTATAGATTGAAGATATATTGACATTCTAGCTTTCCAATAGGCATAGTCATTACCATCAAAAAATGGTGGTCTAGATGTTGAGGCACCTTCATTTTGGAGATTATAGCTTGTAGTTGCCATTCTACTCAAAGTCTAAGCAAACTTAATAATTGAGAACTAAGCTCGATACCAATTGTTGTTCACGGATTAAGGCAACTATTCACCTAAGGGGGAGTTAGGTGTAAATACAATAAATAATGCAATCTTAAAATTAATTACTTTAAAGTAAAGAGATAAGAGAGAGATTGCTAACTTCGGTTTTTAACGTGGTTCGGCAAGCCTACATCCACGACTCAAGTACCAACCCGTACTTGAGTATTGTACTCTTTACTAGCCCAAGTAACAAGATTACAATTTCCGCTTGATGAATCCACACCAAGACTTTTTACACCACTTGAAGATATGCCCTCTTCAAGATTTTCCTTTTCCACTTGAAGATGTCCCCTCTTCAAGATTTTTCCTTGGTGATGTTCCCTCACCAATACCAAGAGTTTTATACTCAACTCTCAAGAGTTTCACAATGGTTGTTTTTTGTAAAAGCAACAATACACTCTTAATAGTGTGGATATTACAAATGAAGATCTATGATCTCTTTCTCATAATAGCACTTAGAATATTTGAAGGTGTTTAAGTGTAGTGAGAATGAGAAATACTCTTTGTGTTAGGATATGAAGATTTGAACACAAATATGAGTATTAATGAGGATTGATGATTTGAAGGTGTTTATGCACTACTAATTGCCTCAATATCAGATATGAAAGTTGTTGTTACATAATTTTTGCAGTTAAGAGGCCTATTTATATGTTTCAAATAGAAACTAGCCGTTTTAGTGCAGCTGTCATCTCAAGCGGTCGACCGGTTCTAGCGGATAAACTCAAGCGGTCGATCGGTTCAGCTCGAAAGGCAATTTGTCTTCCAAAGCGGTCGACCCGGTTCACTTGGTAACCCTAAGCGGTCGACCGGTTCATCTGCATATACCTCAAGCGGTCGACCGGTTCTACAGCGGATAACTCAAAGCGGTCGACCGGTTCATGCTGAAACTCTATTTTGACAAATTATCTTTTACGAATTTCTTGAACCGATTGATTTTGACTTAACCCTATAATCATCAAACCCTTTTAATGCATGCAATGTGAAGTGTGTGAGTTCATTTTAATTTGTGCTATCAAGTAGAAATTGAGATTTACATAAAGCACTAAAATGAAAACTTATTCTAAGTCTTCACTTGCTTGCATCTTGGACTTTCTGGAATGATTTCTTCGTGTACTCCATTATGCTTGTTGATGTATTCTTTGTATAATACCTGTTTATAACTTAATCTCATCCAAGCATATTATTAGTCCATTTTCTTTTTATTGTTATCATCAAAATATATAAAGCATACAAGTATGACATTATATGTCAACAGGGAGCTCATTAGACACCACTCCCCAGCTCAAGACACACATCTTCTCATTTGGCAGAAGGAGCACATCCCTCGGCATGCTTTTATCTTATGGTTGGCTGTCCAAGGAAGGCTAAGAACTCGGGACAGAATTTCAACTAAAACAGCCATTCCATCCCTCCTATGCGTTCTATGCAATCGAGAGCACGAAGCGCATGACCACCTTTTCTTTAGAGTGCCATCACAGCGAGAGCGATGTGGGAGAGCGATCAACGAGGCATGCGAGGTTTAACTTGGCCCTCTCTGCCGGTGGAATCGACTCATAGGCTGAGGCGATCGTAACCCACAAATGCAAGAAGAATGTCACCCGGCATGATAGCGAGGCTCCGGTTTAGGCTGCCCGATTTACAACGTCGGCAAGAGAGGAATATAAGAATTTTTCAGACCACCAATTTCAAGGCAAAGACTACCTAGCCAGCGAGATAATTCAAGTGGTCAGATTACATCTCTCTTGCATGCCAAACAACATCCTTCCTGCCACAATTAAATCAGCATGGAATCTGGACTAAAGGAATGGTATCAGTCCATCAGTGATTTAGTTAAAAGCGGCGTTGGATCTGGTTTCTAGCTGGAGTTTGAGGAGTTTATGGTTAGGGGAAGGTTAGAGGATCCTGGCCTTCGGGAGCCTTTAGCATTGTATCTTGCTTTCCCTGTTAGGCCTTTCGGCCAAGAGCTTTGTTTAGTGTTTGGGCTTGGGTAAGCCCGGCCCTTCAAGCTGTCTTTTAGTCGGCTATCCTGTAAATTGTTCTTTTTTTCTAATATACATCTGGAATGTTCCAAAAAAGAAATGAATGAATAAACATTAAATTCTAAGAAAAAGAATGTTTGCTCTTAGTTTTTATATGATAAATGATTTGAGAATATATGATAAGAGAATAAAAATTGTAAGCCCTTTACTTGAGTTATTCAAATGGTATTTATAGTCTTTGAACCTTATTTTTTTGTTGGAAAAGGTGGGGTTTCATTTTCTCTTAAGAACATTAATGAAGGAGAAAATATCAATTATATCATGTTTAATGTTGATTGGAATACCTCTGACACAACATTAATATTAATAGAAATGTGGTAAGCCCTTGAAAAATCTCTATATATTATCTCTTACATCAACATTAATGTTGATGGAAATATGGGAAACCCTTAAAAGATCTTTATACACCTATGAGTATTAGGAGAATGAGTATCCTTGACTTTAACATTTTAGGTTTTAGGTTAAAAGTCATAAGAATAATCAAACAAAGTCTTATGTTCTAATAGAATATCTTGCTACACTTATAAGTATACGGAGAGTCATAAGAATAATCAAACAAAGTCTTGTGTTCCAATAGAAGATCTTTATACACCTATGAGTGTAGGGTGAATGAGTATCATTAACCTTAACGTTTTATGTTAAGAGTCATAAGAATAATCAAACGAAATCTTGTGTTTTAATATAGGATTTATAAAGATCATCAAGTTTATATCTATTTGGTATAAAGTGAAGCCCAAAAAAATTATGTCTAATAACTAGTCAGATTTATATGTACTTGGACATTGAATTTGAAACTAAGTCAAACTCATTAATATAGGTTTAATTTTCTACCAAGTTTAGATACGTTGAGTTATCATCTTGATCTGGACTCTTTTAAACATGAACTTCGCAAAAATATGTCTAAAATACGTTAATACATATATACACCTTACTAGGAAACTGTAAATCACTACTAGAAAATGCTTGAATTTTATAAACATTGAAAGTAATTTCTCAAATACTAGCATTCTAATGCTCAGCCAAAATTTATTGTTTTTTAATCATATCAATGATAATTTATTCTTGTGAAAATGGTGGTAGTGGTACGAGGGAAGATGAAAGTCCTGTTTGACACTGTGTTTGAAAATTACTTTTAAAAAAATTAAAAAAAAAATTGGTGTTTTTTAAATTATTTTCATGTGCTGTAATTAAATATAATTTTTTTTAAATAAAAAATATTATTTTAATTTTTTTTAAACTAAAAAATACAATACGAAAGTCATCTACCGTTGTTATTGTTATTATGTTAGTATATGCAGTTATGGCTATGATTGCAGTAATGTCAACGAAGGAGATGGCCAGGGTGGACGTTGAAATT
>CM055439.1:1458239-1532512 GCA_029228465.1 Salix viminalis | reverse complement strand
GGAGAGTACCATTCGCGGTATAACATGACAGACTTATGTTTTTTCTTAAGAAATTGAAAAGAAAAAATTAAAAAGAAATTTAGCCCTATGATATAAATTATTGGTGGGTTTATTTGTACATTTATAATTATTATTTTTCTGTTTAAAGATAAGAGGTGGAGTGACAAGTTGCCACGTAGCACGATCATGAAATAAAGGTGAAAAAGCTTACGATTTTGTGGCGGTGATGTAATTGCCTGACAGCTAAAAAATAGAGGAGCAAGAGCCTCTCTGATTTCCAAACCCCAAATAATACCTACAATTAAATTTATAGGCATAGGGAACTCTCTCGATGCGTGACTGATTGTTGGTTATCTCAGTCTCAATATTCCGATTCACAGGCCTCTTGTCCACCGCCGCCAGCATGGTCAGTTTCTCTCTTCATCGCCAGCGTCGATCACAGAATACGGACTCCCTTTTTATCACTACAGCTCACTAATTTATACTGAATTTCACTCTGTTTTGTAGACTAGCAGAGGAGGAGTTCCCGGAGGAGTAGGCAGAGATCGATTTCGAAGAGATTTTACTTCTTCTCGATTCGAATCGAGTAATAGTAACAGTAAGAGGGGAATAACCCGCCGTCGAGGCATCTTTGGGTGGGGAATTTATCTCACAGTATAGTAGAGACCGATTTGACAGATGAACTCCTGCAATTTGGAGACCTGGATAGCGTTGCATTCCAGCCGGGACGCAGCTATGCTTTTGTTAATTATAACAAGGAAGAGGATGCGATTGCGGCCATCAAGTCTCTCCAGGGTTTTCCTCTCGCTGGCAACCCTCTTAGGATTGAGTTTGCTAAGGCGGTTAGTTTTTGCCACTTTTGTTCTCCTTCTTTTTCTCTTATAAAATTCAGATTCCCTGGAATTCTGCTCTGCTTTTGTATTAGTGCTAAGTGGGTTGTTTTTCATGCTCTAATTAAGAAGACTAAACTCCTCCACCTAATTAGTTTTCACCATCCAAACAAAGCTGAGTTTAAATTAGATTAGATTCAAGTAAGGCTTGAGTTGCTTCAAGATCACCATTAAAATGGATGGAGAAAGATTTAGGGTTTGCAGTTAAAACAATACTAATGATAATAATAATTCATGGCTGAAAGAAATATATGATAAATAAGGAGCAAAAAACATCTCCAAACAGAGAGAGAGGTAGGCACTATAAGACAAACAACCTGGAAGGTTCCACAACTTCCACTCCAATGTTCCACTTTGCACAATTCTCTGCAGCTTTCCATCACTAGCAGATAAGGTTCCACTCCAATTTTCATTGTCCCATTGTTGTTGTGGCTTGAAGAGGAATCCTGTATTTAATTAAAGAACAAACACATAGCCTATTGATCATCGCACTTCTGATAATTGATATCCATAAATTGGTTATATTAATTAATTCAATGACTTATCGTATAGCACATGGCTAATGAATTTCATGTCAGTTAAAAAGTCTTTGCTTTTCCAATCCAACAGTTTCACTTTGCTTGTCTTGAGTCGAAAGTACACCATCCTAGAAGATTATTGAGCTCGTAAAAAGTCATTTGGCATCAGGGGATTTCCCACACTGTTAGTTATCAACTATACAACCAGCTTTGTAGCTTTTCTCCTGCACATGAGGGTTCTTGCAGGTATAGCAAACCTTTAGTCCAAGCTGACAGCCATCCAATTTTGAGTTATGTGCTTGCTGGATCTGGTAATATGAACATTTTAATTCAGATCAGGCTTCTTAAAATACCTTCATTAATGCTTCAGGGATGATGGTGAAGTTAAAATTTCAAGAAATTGGGATTAAGAACATATGAATTCGGTGACTCAATAACAATTAATGGTTCACTCAATCCTCCAAGTTCATTCCCTCACCTGCTTTCCATATCCATCACAGCAGCTAGAACAGGCTGACCAGTACAATCAAAAGGAGAAATTTATTCAATGGGCTTACCAAATCCTTGAAAATAAGATAACAAGAGGGAAGCAGAATCTAACGAAACAATCATATTGTCATTCACCAATACATGAAGCAAAATCTAATGAAACAATCACATTGTCTTGCACTAATACATGGACATGTCTCGTGGATTTACCCTCAGTTTGCAATCTTAATGCACGGTAGTAACATCCTTCATAAGACAGGTTCTTAGGCAGTAGATGATGATGATGATAAAAGAGCCCAAGATTCTGTGGGGGCATTCAAATTCACATCAATTAATAACAGTCATGCTCTGTGCAACTCTGTGGCAACTTTTCGACCTATATTGAGAACAATCTGTGTGAGTCTACACAACGCAGTGGAGTTTGCTTTGTTTAAAAGTGCCCAGACTCAAAGTGTATACAATATTGAATTTGGTAAAGTGAGAACTGCGAACCATTTCTCTCCATATGCCTCATTTAACCGAGTAAAATTTGATTTCCCCAGGGTCGCCCAACAGCAATTATGATGTTAAATATCAACCAAAAGTCTTTCAGAACATTATAGCGGGGAAACTGTAATCTCTTTCCCCGCTTATTTGTCTGCTCGCATTGCTCAACCTCATAGCAGTTAGCTTCCTGTGAAGTAAAAATAGAGTTAGTTTACAAAGGTTGCAGAATTAGCCCAGGAGGAGCTTAGTCTTTCAATACCATGTTAGCTTCTTCCCTAAATAAATTTGTTTCTGGTTAGATTTAACAAAATCCTACGTATCTGATGTTGATGGAAATTGGTTTGCTTGTCAATCATCCGAGACCCATGATGCTAGAATTCTTTTGATCAGAACACGTTTCTGGGATAGATGGGTGCCTGCGGATCTCATACAGGTTAATTATGGACGAATATATCGTTCTCATTTCTCCCTCTTCTACTTTTTCAGATAATGCATTTACTAAAATAACATGCTTGATGATTAATTCACGAAAGCTTAGTTGCTTTAAACCTATTAATTTCCTTTTTATTGAATTCCAACTGGAAACTAAAATAACATGGCTAGTTAAAGAAAGGACTGGCTCCAACACATCCTGATGAGATTCTTATCTCAGGAAAAGTCATCAACACCATCACATGACGAAGATTACTTGCAACGGCGAGATGAACAACGCCTTACATTAAGGGAATCCCCTTTCTTGCAGAGGGACGCTAGAGTGCGTAATGCTAGCCCTGACTCATTTTACCTTGATAAATCCAAGATGAGCGATAGTAATGCAGAGCCCAGTGAGGTATTATGGATAGGTTTTCCAGCTTTACTAAAGGTGGATGAAATAATCTTACGGAAGGCTTTTTCACCATTTGGTGAGATTGAAAAGATCACTGTATTTCCAGGTCGTAGTTATGCTTTTGTGAGGTTCAAAAATCTAACATCAGCTTGCAGGGCAAAAGAAACTCTTCAGGGGAAATTATTTGGCAACCCACGTGTGCACATTTGTTTTGCCAAGAATGAAGCTGGGTCTTCAAATAGTGGAAGGACCCCGCTCTCTCCGCATTACAAGCCAAACAGTCGCCAAGGAGGTCCTGAGAACTTTCGGCAGGATAGGAATTATGGGAGCACAGCTACAGATCCCAGTATCAGATCTCCTCATTTCTACTCAGATTTGGATCCTACGGATTCTGATGTCTATGGCCTTAACAGGAAGGGAACCTTGCACCATGCTGGAAACAGTACATTTGATAACTGGAGGTTTGGAGAAGATCTAGGACCACCACCAGATGTGTATGAACGACGTGGTAGTCCTACAAGAGGGAGGGATGCCCACTTCCATGAATTTGCTAAAAAAAATCCTCAGAAAGGTCCTTTTTATGAAGAACCATGGGATTTGCCAGAAGAGTCCTATCTGTATCATGAAGCCAAGAAGTTGAAGACAGACTCCTTTCCTCCTGACAAGGAACTTCCAGAGTATCCTTACTCTGATTTAGAACAGGAAAGAAGAGCTTTACCAAGGGCATTTTCTGATTTTCCCCAACCAGAGGCATTTGATAAGAACTTGGAGGCTGGACCTTTTGGATACACACCAATCCAAGACCGGCCAATCAATTTATCTCTTCCTCATGGAGAAAGGAGTGACCCCTGGAAAGTATCTTATGACAGTTTCCAGGCTGGCTCTGGTTCTCTGCCCACAAACCGTGCTGAGAGGAAAAGATTCACCCCTGAACCAGAACCATCCTCTTTGAAGTTATGGAAATGGGAAGGGACTATAGCAAAGGGAGGGACTCCTGTCTGTCATGCTCGCTGCTTTCCCGTGGGAAAAGCGCTGGACTTTATGTTGTAAGTAGTAAATAACCCTTCTCTTCAAGCTTTCACTTATGCACATATTAGCTTTGATATCAGCCAAGTGGCTACTTCCTTCTTGCTTACCTGTTCTATTTGTAGTATTTATGATATTTATGATGTCACTGAAACGGACTACCTCCTGCCATCCTATGAATGGATTACTTTTTCATTATTTTGCTCCATTTTTTTTAACCAGTATTGTTAGTCCACGCATGGAGTATTAAAGTACAGGAAACAGAGTGGATCAATTTGTGTCCCATGACCACAGCATACGAGGGCATAATTTCATGGGTTAGACTAGACCATGCAAATTACAGTGTATCTTTAAGTCTTGAAATCTTCTGTCCTTGTCTCATAATTTTCAGCTGTTGATCTATGAGCCCACAGTAAAAAAATCAAAATGTTGGATTTTTTCTACCCAACCAGATCTGGTATGGGCCCACAGTAAAAAAATCCATATGTTGGATTTTTTCTACCCAACCAGATTTGGTACAACTACTGTAAAGTCTGATACCAGGCAGAATTTGAAAGATGAGGCAGATTTTTTCCTGACATCAAATTATTTTCGTGGATATCATCTGACTATCAACTTAATCAGATGGTGCAATTCGTCATATAGATGTTTCAATATATTTGTTACATGACTCTTTTCAAAATTATATGTAAAGATGATAAATTTCCAAGAGATGTTCTACAACTGTACACGTGCAGTTTTCATGGGGAAACAAAATGCACTTTTGTGATAATTGACAATTTCATCATGTAGCTCAGCTGTTTTTCCACCTGCTCAGTGAACTTGTGTTCTGGTTTACTGTTTAACATTGGCATTGATTCTACAGGCCTGATTTCCTGGATTGCACTGCAAGAACTGGTCTTGACATGCTTGCAAAACACTACTACCAAGCAGCTTCTGCTTGGGTTGTATTCTTTGTCCCTGCTAGTGATGCAGATATGGGACACTACAATGAGCTCATGCACTATCTGGAGGAGAAGCAGCGTGCAGCAGTTGCTAAATTGGATGATAAGACCACCTTGTTTCTTGTACCTCCATCTGATTTCTCGGAGAAAGTACTGAGAGTACCTGGCAAGTTGAGCATATCTGGCGTTATTTTGAGGTTAGAGAATTCTGGTTCAAGTCTTGGGTCTCTTCACCATCCAAATGAAAAAAGGGATATGAATATGCTTCCATTTCACAGGGATTTATCGTATCCAAAGCCACCAGCACATTCAGGTCAGTTTCCTGCAATGGCGTCTTTTTCAGATTCGAGTAGATCAGGAAGTGATCTAACTTTCCTGGGGAATGTGGCTTCAACAGCTCCACCCGTGGCATTTTCGGGTCCAGCCCATTCTGCTGGAAGTATATCTGATTCCTACAATGAGGGCAGGCATCATTATCCTCCCCACCAGCAGAACTCCACATTGAGGCCCAACTGGTCCCCTCACCATTCCCAGAGCATTGCTTCTGGTAATAGAAATGTTCTTTCACAAGCATCCAATTCTGCTATTGATCCTGTTATTCCAGAGCATCACTCAGTCCTGCCAAGGACAGTGCAAGAAAATGGCCCCACACATTTCGCAAGTGGAATGTCAACCAATCAAGTGTCTGGAAACAGCAGGTCGACCTTTCAGGAAACCAAGCCTTCTGTTCCAGTGTCTTTGCCTATTACAGGTTTGCAACCACAACAACTTGCACAATTAGCATCATCTCTTCTAGGGCAGCAGAGGCTATCGGGTAATAACTCAAATGGTTCTGCAAGTGAGGATTTTAGGCACACAGCGAATCAGTCTGACAACCACTTTGGAATAGCACAGGCACTTGGTTTGCACAACAATCAGGTGGGTTCTGAGATTCTGACATCTCAGTTTAGTCAATTGCAACAGATGCAGCAGCAGCAGCAGCAGGTATCAAATGTGCCACCCCCAGTTAGAATAGAGCTTCAGCCAGGGGCTCAGGGTAATCCGCGGAATCAAAGTGCTGGCACACAAGAAGAAGCAGATGGAGATCCACAAAAGCGCCTGCAAGCAACACTACAGCTCGCAGCAGCACTTCTTCAGCAAATACAACAAGGGAAAGGACCTTGAGTGGTGCCTGATCATGTTGATTCCTCCATTTCCATTTCAGTGAGGGTAAAATAGCTTTTCTTCAGATGATGCTACAGAATGTCGCAGCAGCAGCACTATTAATCAAAAAAAGTATTGCTGAAAACGAGTTATGCCAGTTCTGTATTCTGCTATATTTTGTGTAGTGATGATGTGCTGCTTCATGTCTCCTTTCTTTGTTGACTTGATCGGAAGAGTGAGGACTTGTAGCTGCAAAGGGCTGCTAGGAAATTCTAATGCAGGTCCATTAAAACTAGATCCATGATTTATCTTTAGTCCCACCCCCGCTCCAGTATTCAATTGTAGACGTTAAAATTTTAGAAAGTTTGGTTCATGATCTAAATTTTTTATTTATCAGGTGTGGTTCTAATTAAATTTATTAGGTTGAGCTCAAATTGAATTAAAAAAAATAAATCCAAATATATTTTATGAATCTTACTTTAATATCCTTAAGGATAAGGATATTTTAAGTCATTTTCATATTAATTTCCCTAAAATATCTTTTAGTTAAAGGACATTTGGGGTAAAATTGTACTTGTTTATCTATAAATAGGGAATAAAGCCATCAAAAAAAGGTAGAAGTTCATAACAAAAAAAAGAAGCAAAAGGACAACAAGTAGAGATGAAAGATCAAACATAAATACTTGCGAGCTTTCTCAAATGAATTCAAGTCTATAAAGGAAGAAAATGATCAAAGTCTTAATCTTCATCAAATCAAGCTAAGAAAACAAAGAATTAAAATTCTTTCCTTCATTAAATCAAATCAAGTCAATATATCTCACGATTAAAGCTTTGAAGCTTGTGTGAATAATCTTTACCAAGTCAATTCAAGTCCTTTATCAAATCAAATCAAGTAAAGATCTCCCGTGATTAAAGCTTTCGGGCCGTGTGAATAACTTTTTATCAAAAAGAACAAAATCTAGATATGACCGTTAATCAGAGGATTTGTAGAGGATTTGTGCACGCGAAGAGCACTCTAAGAGAGTTTTCATGTTTCTTGTAATCAAATTTAATACTGTAATTTTGGCACCATATTTTCTAGCGCATTTATTCGATATGCGAGAATTTTATGTGTACAATTTCTGGCACGCCAAGTGGGACCCTTTCTTCCTCTCATCTCTTGAGTCAACAAATCTACTATCCAAAGTAGAAACACTGAGCACATAAGTAATTGTCCAATCAATTCTTAAGATGTTAGAGTGGATGTTTTATCAGTCACTTGCATAATAACTCTGTCTGGAAAATCTAAATTGGCCTCCCCATTGAGAAAGTTCTCTAGAAGATAAAAGAAAAAAAATAATTTTCTCAAAATATGAGCTTGGAAATTCTCCCTTTCCAAATCGTCAAGAAGGGATTGAGATTTCATCATATGAATTAAATTCAAGCATGCAGTTAAAGTCTAGATCCCATTCTATGATTTCTTCCAAAAATATATGGGGAGATCACTCATCGTCATCTAATTCTAACTCTTATTCTCAAATGTCAGTCATGGTCACTAAGACATAATTTTCTGAGGATCATATTATTCATCAAATGTCTTTGGAAATAAAGGATATGAAAAAATCTATTAAGAAAAAGAATGCTCAAATCACCATGCTGATGAACCAACTGAAAAAACAAAATCCACATGTTGAAAGCTCCTAGAGGATTGGGGATCCGTCAGGGATAATATTGATCAAGATATTTTAGAAAACCAAGATAGTATTGAAAAACAACAAAAACAAGAGCAACATGATTGAACACTAGTACAAAATGCCTTTGGAGACACTATTAGATCATCAATAAGCTCATTTACCCTTAGACAATGGCAACATCTAATTGTTGATACTATTCATGCTCAATATGGAGGTGCTCCCCAGTCCTCTCTTATGAAAAACATATCGATGAAATGAGGATGCACCAAACTATCAACCTCCAAAGTGTCAACAATTTGAAAGTAAAGGTAATCCAAAGCAACATATTAATCATTTTATTGAGACTTGTAATAATGCAGAAACTTATGGAGACCTTATGGTAAAATAGTTTATTCAATCCCTAAAATAAGTAGGCATTAATTGGTACACTGAAATTCTTGCTCAAGAAATAAATAGTTGGAACCAATTAGAGTGAGAGTTCTTGACTCGTTTTTATAACACTTGATGAACTATAAGTTTGCCAGAACTTGCCTACACTAAGCAAAGAAAAAGAGGAGCCAATCTTGGATTATATTGAGAGATAGAGAAACATAGTCTTTATTTGTAAGAAGAAGATAAGTGAAGCCTATTTTATTGATATGTGTGTCAAAGGAATATAGTGGGAGTTATTATATAGTCCACAAGGAAACATGTCATTTACTTTTGAACAACTCGCTACAAGTGCCCGTGACTTGGAGAATTAAATAACATGGCATGAGAGATATTTTCATAGTGATCCTCTTGATAAGAAAGAGACAGAGAAAGAACTCAAGAAAGATACAAGGTTTGCAAATTTAAAGAAAGTCATGTTTGTCTCTACAACACTTATAAAAGTTTTAATCAATAAGCCAATCAAAGCAAAAATCCAGAAAAAAAAACCCTAAGAAATAAAGAAGTTTACTTTCAGGAAATTGCATGAAAAAAATACCCTTTTTCATATTCTGAAGTTTCAGGTATTCTAGATCAACTTCTAAAACAAAGTTTTATCGAACTTCATATTCTAAAAGACCCGAGGAGGTTGATACAATTGATCACCTGAAATATTACAAGTATCACCAGATAGTCAGTCATCCTATCAAAAAATGCTTTGTCCTCAAGGACCTAATAGTTTGTATGAAAAATAATGGAAAGATCCAACTTTAAGAAGGAGAAGAAACTACAATTGCAAATATGGCAATGATCGCCTTTAGATCTTTTGATCTTATTCCCCTTCCAAGTTCTCTTTGTAAGAAAAGTTATCTTTAATGATAATGATTCGTCTAATCATTTATCTCAATAAGCACTTCCTATTTAATTCGAAATGGACGAGATAAAAAATAGTCTGGGCATATCCAAGAACACCATTATATGAGTTGATGACAAAAGATCTTGAAGATCTATAGTTATCCTCCGAATATGAAGATTAAATTGGAGATAAATAGTCCACTTTCATTTCTAAAAAAGAAAAAAAATATAAAAGATATACCTTGTCAAATGTTACTAAAGAAAGTTTCATGAAAGTGGAACCTACTAGATGGGGATCTTCTAATGACATAAATATGTCTGATCATGATGATAAAAGATGGATCATGATGATAAAAGATGGTTCAAAACATCAAACCTTACCAGTTATAAGGCAGTTTCACCTAGAATAATGATTGGGAAAAGGGTGAAACAATCAAACTTAAAACATAGACAAGTACAAAAAAAGGCCCATTAGTGTTTTACTAAAAAAAGGAAAGGTTGAGTACTACAACAAGGAGACCCATAATTGTTAGAGAGTATTTTTCTAAAATATTATTTCAAAATGAAAGTGTCATGGTCAATGTTATAACTACTAGGCAAGATAAAGATGTAACAAATGAAGAACAATGTCCTAGAAAGAAAGGCCAATCCTCTAATGCAAAAAATACAGTTATAAAAGAAGTTATCTCTAAGTTAGAGAAAATTCCATCAAAATAAGTTTATCTGTGGCAATGAATTTTCCTCTAGAGACTTGAATAGCTCTTGCCCAAATCTTTCTTGGTTCTAAAGAGTTTGATTTTTTTTCTCAAGGGTTGATGATATAACTAATGTTGATTGTTAACAACAATATCATTCCCGAATGAAGACTTACAGCTTGAAGCAAAACCATATAATAGACCATTTTATGTAAGTATGTTAGAGATCAAGAGATCAAGAAATCAGATACATCTTAATTTATGATGGATCAACATTTAACATTTTGCCAATTCATACAATGAAAAAGATTGGCATATCTCTAGATGAAATATCCAAGAGTAGGATGATTATCCAAGACTTTAACCAAAAAGGACAATGTGTCATTGGAAAGATTCATATCAAAGATTGATATTGGAGATATGAACTCTTCAACATTTTGTCATATTATCGAGGCAAAGACTTCTTATGATTTACTTTTAGGAAGAACTTGGTTACATGAGAATAAGGTGGTTCCATCAATATGGAATCAAAGTTTTAATTATAGTCATGATAGTGAGGTTAAATATGTTATGGCTTCAAATGAACCATTCTCTATTGAAGAATCACATTATGAAACTGTTAGGTTCTATTTTGAAGAAGATGAAGAATTTAAGTTAGAAGTTATATCTGATTCCAAAGATAAGATGCAAATTAAGAAAGATGAAGCATTGACAAAGTCAACCCAAAAATTCTTATCAAATTCTCAAGATCAACTCCTGAAGAAAGAGTTCGTCGTACCATTGTCAACCATGGTTGGGCTATCACCTTTCCATTCTCACTCTTGTGAGTTTATGATGGATAAACCTTTAGAGAAGCAATAAAACAACCAGAATGATGGTTCGATCTTCGTGTCCAATTTTTTTTAAGAATGCAGGATATGGGACAGGTAAGCCTCGTAAACTTGAAAGCTTATATGAACTTATTACAGGTAAAATACCATATAAAAAACTAAAAAAGGTCATACAAAGAGGAAAACCAGTCCAACAAACAAAATTTGGAGTAAGATGCCAACCTTTTGAACCTTTAAAAATTAAGGCAAAAAAGGTTGCGTTGAATCCTATTATGATTCAAGTCCTTGAATACAATGAACAAGAAATCCAAAAGTCATGTGTTAGTCTTTAAAATATTGAGTTTAGATTCACACATTTCAATAATTGAAAGACTAGTGATGAAATATTCACTCCTACCCAACCATAGAGTTCAAAATTGAAGGCTCATGTTTTCTTTAGATTGGGCCATAAAGTGTTGAAGAGGAAAATAGAGTATCAAAAGAAGATTGATTTTAGATTCACTCCTACCCAATATTTGTTAGTCTTTAAGAGATTGAGTTTATATTCACCCATTTCAAAATTTGAAAGACTGGGTGATTAAATATTCACTTCTTCCTAACCACAAAGTTTATATGGATTTTGCAAAAAGATATCAAGCCTGTCAGTTTCACGCAAATTTCATTCTACAACCACTAGAACCTTTGCACCCTACAATTACCTCATGACCTTTCAATGCATGGGGTCTTGATGTAGTGGGACTTATAACTCTTAAATCTTCAGCAATCCATATATATATATATATATATATATATATATATATATATATATATATATATATATATATATATATATATATATATATATCCTGGTAGCAACTGATTATTTCTCTAAATAGGTTGAAGTGGTCCTATTAAAGGAAGTAAAAAAAAATGTTGCTAGATTCATAAAAGCCAACATCATTTTCTAATATGGTGTACCTCGTTATATCATCATAGATAATGAAAAGCCATTTTACAACAGCCTCATGGATAACTTATGCGTAAAACTTGGTTTTGTCCTATATAACTCATCCATGTATAATACTGCCATAAATGGGATAGCTAAATCATTCAACAAGACTTTATATAATCTATTGAAAAATGTGGTCTCAAAGTCAAAGCGAGATTTACATGATAGAACAAAGGAAGCTTTTGTGATTATATCACACAACATAACAAACACAAACATAAGCAATTTCATACTCTTTAGTCTATGGAACTGCAGTTGTTTTCCCATTAGAATATCAAATCCTATCTCTGAGGATTGTTATTTAAGAACCCTTAATGATGAAAAAAATACAAAGTTACGCTTGGAAGAGTTGGAAGCTCTAGATGAGAAAAGACTCAAAGCATAACAATGTTTGGAATGTTATCAAGCCAGGATGTCAAAAGCTTTTAATAAAAAAGTTTGGCCTCAATCTTTTCAAGTGGGAGATATGATTCTTATTGTTTGAAGGTCAATAGTCATTGCCCAACATAGAGAAGGAAAAATCATCTCAAAATGGGATGACCCTTATATTGTCACTGAAGTCCACAATAATGGAGCATATAATATTATTGATAAAGATGGTCTACGAATTGGACACATCAATGGAAAATTTTTTTTGAAGCAATTCAATTCTTGAAGATCTTTCATAAGCTTCATGTCACATGAGCATAAACTACTTGACACAAAATAAATGTACTACTCTTAGCCTACAAGAGTATAAATTATGAATAACATAAAAAAAATAACTTTGAAACTACATCATGACTTGATCCTTTATTTATGAAGGTATCGTAGGTAGCTTAACACTCATCCTAAGTTAAGTTCAGTCACATAAAAAAATCAATCAAATCAAAGAACAAATCATGTTATAATGTACTACTCCAAACTCGTGATAGTATAAAAAAATACAGAACTTGGTATTGCATAAACTTTATTTCCTAAGCATTTTCTCTATGTTTGAGCTGGATTACACTTTTCTCATGGGTAGATGCTATTATAAAAAATAACTATTCTTCTCTTATGATTAGGAGGTTTAATGGTACTTTAGATGCATTCTAATGTTGGAAACCTAGTGCTTTAGATTGTCCTAAACTTTTATATGGTCCACTTCAAACTAAAGAATTTAGCTTAGCTCTAGTTCCTTAGCCAAATCATCTAGACTTGAACAAACGATAGACAAAGAAGTAATAAAACTTTAGAGTTTATAATAAACATTTGTCTTGGGTATGTATGATATCGCAAAGGGAGGCAATATATTTTAGAGATGTACAATCCTCATCGTTTTGCTCGGCAACATAAATTTAGACAAAGACTTTTAGGTACTGATGTCCTTCCATCATTTCATATTGGTCCATCCTCTTTGTACCAGGTGTGACTTTCTCTTACAAGGAAATGGAATAGTGAAACATTTCATGTCCCAAAAGTTAACAACTTGATATCCTCAAAAGTTGACCCAAGTTTACATGTCTTGGTGAGATAAAAAAATATTTTCTCAATTTATAAATATTACCACATGAGTCATTTCTCAAAGTGCAAATAGCAACTTTGTTTTAAATTTGAATGTAAAGACTGGATCATCACCAAAGGAAATGAGCAGTCACTCATTAAAGAAGTTCTTCCCTCATCCTTCCTTCAAAAACATGATCTTCCTGAGCCACAAGAGCAATCACCCGTAAAAAAAACTTGAGAAAACAGTATTTCTCTCCCGGTTTTCACTTGACATGAGATCAACAGAAGGAAAAAAAAGGTTTAAATTCCCTTATTTTACCTTATTTTCACAGAAAGACAGATATTACATTTTTTTATCAATCTCGGTTAATTTCAATTTTTATTTTATTTCATAGACTCAAGATTAAAATATTCTGGATAATATTTCTCTCCAGGTTTTCACTTGACATGAGATCAGCAGCGGGAAAAAGGTTTAAATTCTCTTCTTTTACCTTATTTTCACAGAACAACAGATATTACCTTTTTTTTATCCATCTCGGTTAATTTCAATTTTTATTTTATTTCAGACTCAAGATTAAAATATTCTAAATAGTATTTCTCTTCAGGTTTTCACTTGACATGAGATCAGCAACGGGAAAAAAAGTTTAAATTCCCTTCTTTCACCTTATTTTCACAAAAAGACGGATACTACTTTTTTTTATTAATTTCAGTTAATTTCAATTTTTATTTTATTTCATAGACTCGGGATTAAAATATTATTTCATAAAAATCATGTAAGTATATAGTGACTAACATATTAGCAACCACAAGCTCGAACCTGAGATCATAAAAAATCTCAAACTGGTACCACTACAATCTTACTTCATTACATCCACTCTTGCTGTCTGGTTTGGTCCTACAGCTGGGGTGCATGGTATATTTTTATACAGTCATCCGAGCTATGGATGTGGGGAAGGGAGGCGAAAGCAGAAAAGGCATGGATGCGACACCGTTTTTCAGGAATTCTATTGCCTTTATACTATCAACATATCTGGATAAAGCTCATGTTGTTGCTAGCAAACCTAAACATACAAAAGAATATATATATATATATATATATATAGCTCATCTTGTTGTTGCCAAGGAACGTAAACATACAAAAGAATATGCACTTGCATGCCGGCTGGTGTGGTCTCTGTATATGGTCTAAAGTAAACCAGAGTACTTGAATAAAATCACTGCAAAAACTGAGACTTTCACCCTGCTGCTGTACAGAACCGGCTAAACATAGAAGTAGGTGGATGTCTCTGTTGGATTTGCTGTGTCCCGGCAAAGAATAGATCGAGCTTCAATTACAGAGCGAGGGGGCTCAAGATCCTTCTCTTGAAGTGAGTTTCCTAGCAGCCGCTGCATTTGCGAAGCAAATGTGTCATCCAGTATCTGCCACAGAAAACCAAGAAACCAGCATGTGAGATGTTCAACATTGACAGAACATTAAAATCCCAGAAATGAACTCCAAGACCTACCCCTAGTGCATAGCAGGAACCATTATACCACACTTTGTTTTCTTTCCTGCTTTCAAGAAACTTCAAAACGATCTGCAACATTGCATGATTATAAAGCATTAGGATAGCAGATAGAAATCAAATAACCTCAGTGAAACGCGGATTGATTGTAGATAAAAATGTTACTCTACCTCTCCCATCCTATCCCAGAATCCACGACATGTTGCGACAAATATCCGGCTAGCAAAAACATCATGCAAATTGGATATACAATCAATGAGCTGTGAACTTAAAATCTGCATTCTTTCACGGACCTCAGCCTCTCCATCTTCTTCCCTTATCTCCTCCAAAATTCTTTTTAGTCGTGTGCTTCGACTAGCTTGCACCTGGAAGAATTGCGATTTCATTCATGTTACAGTTTCTTTTTTGTGCATTCTAAAAACACCAACTACGGCAGGAGGAAGAAGAATCCATTAAGATGATTAACCAATAAAATTATCATCAACTAGTAGTATATGATGAACATGCAAAATCCTAGTGTTCAGGAACGCAAGTAACATACAACATATCCTCAAGTTTTAACACCCTACTTCAACAAGATAAGGAACATTGAAGCATGATCAATAATATTCAACAGATGATATAAAGCTGAATGATTTTCTCTAGCACCGCTCTTTTTTATTTTTTTTATTCCTTCTTTAAATGCAATGTTACCTAATAATGATCAGACACAGAATCAATCCCTTGATAGCATATATTGATTAGAAAATATCACATTCATTCATATTGACAATTGAATAAATGACCAGCATTACTAATCATCTCAAGACAATTGGTATGACTATTGTAAAATATTATTTTACGTGAGACTTAAAGAAAATTAGAGTTTTAGATTTACAATAACCACTGATACAATGGAACTCGGATAATGGATAGAATCTTACATTGTTAACGAGCTTCTCCACCGTTGCATGCAAGTAATTTTTGTGTTTTGTTCTCAACAGAACAGTAATTCCATTCATCTGCTCCCCACAAATTGACTTTTTATCTCCCACGAGAGGTAGATAGGAAGCCCAGGACTTAAAAATCTCCTCTACTCTACAATGTAAGACATCAAGGATTCTCTTGATTGTATTCAGAAAAATTCCCAGCTGCCACAAGAATATAATGGTGAGTTGTACGTGGACACAATGGAGTGCAAAACATGTGTTTGTGAGTGGATGTTCATGTTTGCACCACTCACTTGATTAGGTACAGAATAAAGTGTTGTTGATTGTCTTCTTGTCAGCTTTTTGGACATGCATATTAAGCCTCTTCGGAATGCTATCTTTCAAAGGAGTCAAGATGTCATTGTATTGCTTCTCCAAAGCTTTAACTATTGCTCTTTCCACATCAGTAACAGCCTTTGATAAGATTGAAAACAAAATGATAATTAGCTGTGACACACAAAAATTAGCATAAAAGTGCAAAAATCCATCTAAATATTGGTTTCCAGACATGCCTAAGTGAGCACATGTGGAGAAGAGGAAGAGGAAGTTCTAATGGCTTCTCTCCAGTAACTTGCTAAATCTTTCAAAAGATAGTACTTACGTTTTCCAAAATCAATGAGTACCGAGGCCATCGGTTTATCACCACTTCATACTCAGTAAGTGCATCTTTAATTCTCTCATACATTTCTTCAGCAAATGGAGAGGTGGAATGATTTGTCATTACTCCAGCCCATGGAACCTGCAAGAGGTAGTTAATGGTTAGAGCATAGAAAGGGAAAAGGAAAATCCACATTTTCAATTGAAAGTACACCTGGTTTTCCTTTTGTTTCGTGTGTTGGTGTTGGGGGGGTGGGGGGGGACGAGGGATTATGTTCTATAAACAAACATTCAATTGCTTTGAACTTAAATTTGGAGAAAACCCTCGCCTCCACAATTTTTCAATGAAGGAAGAGGAAGCATAACAGAACATGCTTGATATATCGTGAGACTATACCTTTTCTGCTTTGCAAAGTTCAAGCAAGTTAATTTGCATATCCTGCACCCAGATCATTATGTAACAGTGAAACAATCCCCTTGAATCGACACCACCTTGCACTGGACTGAAACAAAGAGAATATAAAATATAAGAGAGCTTCAAGATCTGCAGTGGGTTGTAAATTATTTTGATACCATGTTCGGGCTGCATTATTAATGACACTTCATCTTCAACTTTTCTTTGTTGGGACATATTAAAACTCGTTCTACTTGAAACCAAAACATATTTTGTATTATTTTTCTAACACTAACCTGATATTCCATAACTCAAGATCCCGTTCAAAATCAGCAATTGCTATCAGTAGATCATTTACATGTGATTGTGGACTAGATGGAGGACAAGCAGAGAGAAAAATTCTAAGCCTGTTACACAGCTCAGTGCTATAAACTGCAGCAGCAATGTTTGACAAGTCGATTGAACTGAAAATAGAGAAAATATGTGTGAAGATAAGCATAAAATGATCGATTAAGAAGTTCATTGCATGATGCAATATTTGCTCAATACTTTGCCTACAACTAACTTGAGAATGAAAGTCACGATGACTAAAGATATTGTTTTTTCGAATTTATCACTAGTGAAGAAAGAACAATATAAAAACCTCTGGTTTGGTGAAACTAATCTCGAGCAAACGGGAGCAAATTGTCTTTTGTAGGGTTTAACGGGTTAGGGTTTTCATAGAAGCAAAATATGTAGTGCTCTCATTAATTAAAACTTCAACTTAAAATCATTTTGGCTCATATCAGCTAATGAGGATATAATAGTCATGTAAGAAAGAAAGATACCAATACCTTGGGAGTAGATGCTGGTTGTGAATCTTGATGTCTGCCTGAATTTCCTTCCTAATATTCAGACACAAATTTTTCATTTTTAAATAGGCCGTGGAGATAGTTACAGAGTCTACGAGGAAGCCTTCAGAATTGCCAGAAACGAACTCATCAGTGTCTACCATGTGTTTCCGACATCTCTTCTTCGCTGCTGTCTGTAAGAAAATTAATCAAGTTAGAGTTGTATCGTGCTAATATGTTATATGTTGCAAAAATACGATGGTCTAGTCCCAACACATGATTTTAAAGCACAAATGCAGTCAGTGGACAGGAATGAACTGGGAATGAGTGTGATTTTGGGTACAATAAGACCCTTTCTTAGCTGAATAAAACATTCATGTAACTGAAATGTGAGGGTGTCTTTGTATGAGGACATTTTCTCGATTTTTGTATGAGAACATTAATGTAACATTTTGCGAGTAGGTCTAATTAAAGGACTTGGAAGATTAAGAGGCTGAAGATTGCACAATAAACATCCCTATGCCTGCTAGGTTCGTTGAGAACATTGATGTCAAGTTTAATTTACCTGCAAATAGTTCCTCAGCATAGTCTGCGCATCCTGAGATAGTATGTCATGGAGTAGGGTATAGACTTTAACAGCTTCACCCAGAGCTGGTGCTGCAGACTCTTGCATCGGGTTGAACACTTCTGTCAACCCTGTGGGTGAGTTTTCATCCAGTGATTTGTAGTTCTCAAAAACTTGTGCCAAGAGACTCTCAATTCGTGTTTCGCAATCTAAAAATATACTTTTCTGCAACAATACAACAAAGACAGTAAGAGGCATTGCTTTGGTGAACTGGGACAATTTATGAAGCATAGAATAATAATGAATTTCAGATAAGATGGTAGGTGCACACACCATGCTCTTCCTATCATTGGAAGCCATGCAAACTGATTTGTGAAAAATATTAACACAACAATAGCAAATAAAAATAACAAGATGTCAACTAGCTTGGTTGGCAATGGATATATATATAAAAAAAGAAAAACTGTCAGCAACCACCCAAAAACTGATGACCGAACATAACATTCAGATTTTTACTAAATTCTTTTCATAGCATCTTCATATTTATGTATCGTTCATGTCAAGTGTTTTCTTTCTTCATTCTTCAAAAAGTTACTTAGAAAGTTAAAAGAAATAGAAGTGCTTCAGAGTGTCCACTACAATCACTAACACAAAAGGATGATCTCACCAAAATTCATGGAATGGACATGGTAGAGTCAACCCTCAGCAATGGAAATCCTCTGTGAACTTGGTTCTTCCATGTCCCAAACAAACCATAATTGGAGTGGCATGAACCATTCTCATCAGTAAGAGAACCACAAAAGCTTTTTTGCCTAATACCCTTGCCAAAATATAAGGCCTATTTAAACTATTTGAGAGTTTAGCTTCGTTAACTTGATTTCCAATTACTATTCCAGCTTTTGCTTCTATTCGTTTTGTCACTAACAGTGAAAATTAATTATAAATTATACTTTATAGCATATAAATTATCCTCTATGTATTTGCTTCTTCCATGTCCCAATAAACTATCATTGGAGTGGCCAATCCTTTCTCATCAGTAAGAGAACACAAAAGCTTTTTTGCCTAATATACTTTCCAAAATATAAGGCCTATTTAAACTATAATTGGAGTGGCACAATCATTTTGTCACTAACAGTGAAAATTAAATATAAATTATACTTTTATAGCATAAAAAGAGGGGGGGAGAGAAAGAGAGGAAACAGGATTCATCCAAATTAGCATCAAAAGCAAAGTTCCCTGAATTCAGTGTGATGAGACATTTGCCAGCTACTTGAACAGATCATTTCGCATTTGCTGGTTTGAGTTTGAAGTTAATAAAACGCTTGGATATGCATTCAAGAGATTATTTGTAAGTAGCGGATGTAATTTCAGCAATTATTAGGAGCCTACCTCTTGCACTGTTAAAGTCTTCTCGCTCCTGGCCTTTATAATGGGTACAAGCAACTCATTGACAAGCGCTAAGCAGTCTTTCTTTGGAAGTGCAACATCCATGACCCGTGAAAGATATCTAGAAAGAAATTTAAACAATTTAAGATATGAAAGGTAATAGAAAGATAAGGGTAAAAATGACCAACTAGACCCACTGAAATACTCAATAAATTTGCAGTTATAAGCACCTCAACTTTGTATATGAATCTGAAACTCCATAATAATCTGCAAATTCAATCAACAGCCACTTCCAAGATCCATGTAATCTCAAATTTCGAGAATGAAAATGTTGTGCATGCATAGCAGCCTCCAGTAGTAGATCATATGCTATTGTTTCCACAACAGGACCACTCTGTATAATATTAACGGCACAAAAAAATGAAATTATGGAAGTAAAACATGGCAAACACTGCCAATCATGGAAGCACCTTGTATTATAGTAATAAGCACACTTGTAGACCACATGAAATCACTTGACAAAGCATTCACACTACAAATGTTATTCAAGAAGATCAGCATGCCCCAAAAGCATACATTTACATTCACATGCTCGTATTCTAGCATTTCAACATTGAATTTATACTTAAATCATGGAAGCACCTTGTATTACAGTAATAAGCACACTTGTAGACCACATGAACACTTAACAATGCATTCACAGTACAAATTGTATGCAAGAAGATCAGCATGCACAAGCATTTATTTACATTCACATGCTCGTAATTCTAGCATTTCAACAATGAATTTATACTAAAAAGGGGAAAGACAAAACAGCTTATTTTCCACCACAATGTTTTTTCCAAAAGTAGCCATAAAGATAAAGAGGTATCATCTATTCAACTAATTTGAGTTGAAAGAACTGAAACCTTAATATTATTAGTCTCATCCTGTGTAATAGTACTGCCAATGAAGAGCTGTATCTTCCCAACACATTCTTGATCTTCATGGTATAAAGGCCACCATCGAATTCTATCACTCTGCATTATTTGAATAATCACATCATCTAAAGTAAATATATATACTACATGTACCTCATGATAGAAGATACAGGATAAAGGTACATACAGGATTATCATTGAAAGATGAAACAGCAATTGTTGCTCGTCCTTGGAGTGACTTTTTTGTATCTTGGACCTCTACCAAAAGTGCTTCCCCTTCACTTTCTGGAAAACTGAATTACCTAAACATGTGAGATTTTCCCATTCCATGTAAAAGCAATTATACCGGAAATTATACATAGTCCTTTGTTTTCTGAGGGTGATCGGTGGTTTTACTTTGTCAACCATATGATTTTAACTCGTATAAAATTGATAGATTAACAGACAGGAAAATCTTTTGGGCAATATATCATATTACAAGATACATTAATGGCTCAATCTGCGAGCCTTCAATTGAGACTGAGCTGTCTACAATTTTTACCATCTCAATACTATTATTTTTTGTATTAAAAAACAATTCATAGCAGCCAACTGTATGACAAGTTTGAAAGTAAGTTCAGAGCTTACAAGATGTGGTAGTCCCCACTTCCTGGGTGTAAACAAATAGCTGAACCTGGTTCAACTTGAGAATTTTCTGTAGTACTCTTCAGTTGGAATAAGCATGTCAGTTTCTCTGCAAACATGAAAAAATAGTTTTAACTGTCCATTGAAATAGTGCAGCAGAGAAGTTTCTAAAAATTTGCACAATTCAAAATGCCAAAACAAGTGAAATCCACATGATTGACGTGATTTACGACAACCACTTGCGGTATCTTCTTTAGGATATAGACATAATTCATTTACCCTAATGATAATTTGAAAATGTGATTAAAAGTGGATCTGTCGTTAACTTGTTACACATATATGAGCAATAGAGTTTGCAGTCATTTTAATGAAAACACAAACCTTCTGTTGACACTGGAAACGAAGCTATTTTAAGAGAATTCATGCCAGTTTTCACTAGCGATGAAACATGTTGGACATACTCTTTCCCCTTCTGCATGTAGATTGCACTTCGCTGGGAGTAAGTGCTCATAAGTTTTCGCCTTGGTATTATCCGAAGTTTCCTTACTGTCAAAGTCAACAAGTGTACTTTAGTTGATTTAAGAAACAATTAAAGCTTAATTTTGGTGGAAAACTATTTTTTTTCTCATTATTGCATATCCAGTTACTCAGCATTGGACATCCTTTTTGTCTATCATGACTAAATAATGAATATCCTTGGTGACTAAATTATGAAAAAAGAACGGAACTGGGAATTTTAAACATGACAACCAAATTCACAGGAAAGAATAAAAGAAACGAAATTCCAACACTTCATTCTAATTATTCAACTTCCTTATGTAGCAATGACAAGAGATCTTACCTTCAACTCTTATCTTCCCTACAACCTTTTTTGCCTTCAAAGGGTATGTTTGTTCTGCAATTTTATTTGAGTTCACTGCGACAGGTTGTATACGGCGTGGTTGCAACAAAAATTTGTGTAGTCTACATTATTAGAATAGCAAAATAAATAACAATCAGAGTTGCATATTAGCCATAAATTAACAAAAAAAAATCATCATTTTTAGTAGCTATATTAGATTTTCACCATATAAGCATAAGGAATCCTACCCAAAGGCACTTCGAAGAATCAGACACTCATCATGCAGAAACTCAGGAGCCTCGGTGCGACCTCTAGCCCAGGCATATAGACATAAGCGGATGCATGCATCATAAGCAATCATAGTTTGCCACGCATATTGACCCCTGCAACAATTAAATTAACAAGCCTTCAGAACACACGCTGGCAACGATAGTTGTGTGAAACTCTTCAGATGGATTTTAAACAGACTCGTAATCCATAAAGGGCAGAAAATGAAAATGTTGCAGACAACATTCAGTCGAAAATCCAGAATTTAAAACAAATGCATTTAATTTTGATATTCAAAGCCTAAAGGGATCAACCAATAGCAAACAGAGAAATTAAACTCCATTAAAATAACTAAAGTATCACTATAGCATTAATAAATTTGAATTTAAATCAGATCATACCCCGTGTTATAACAAATTGAATGGTCTAATGAACTTGTCTGCCAATAAGGCATCGTTCCTTCCATTTCTCCAGTCATAGAACTATTTATTCTGCGCCAGAAGATAAAGCAGAATAGCAGTAAATGACTAATAAAACAATGAAATGGTAATTATAGATTACTTAATAAATGCCTAGTGGCACCAATAATTGCAATACCTTTCATCACATTCGGTACTTTGCATAGATTGTGATGTTTGATCAAATAAGACTTCCCCTGAATCTCTTGGCTTGCCAACTCCATGCTCAATTTGCTCAATTTCTGTGTCAAACGTAACATTCCCTTTTTCTTCTCCAATTTCCATAATTGGAGGAGCACTTGGAGTGCCCATCTCCTCCACCGGACTAAACATATTTGATTCATTGCTAAAATTACCCTATAATCACAATCACAAACAACATTAATCATCAGTACTAAACAATAATAGAAAAAAAAACGAAAAGATCACTCTACAAGCAAACAATAACCCAACATACCAATTGTGCATTGCGTATCTGAGCTCTCTCTCGAAGGGAAAAACTACCACCTGGGCCCATCGAATTCTTCTTGTGTGTTACAAGTTTTCTAAACCCTAGATCACCATCAGCTTGAGTAGTACTGTTAAGCCTTCTAAAGTGACAAGGCAACTCAATCTTCAAATCCTCCTTCAAAACCCCTCTATTCAACTTGGTTTTAGCAGTAGGCCTATTTCTAGGAACCCCAATCTCCTCCTCGTCTTCTTCCTGATAAGATTGCATCACAGGCATCTCCAAGTAATCAAAATCGGAAGGGCCCGTATTCTCAAAATCATCCTCTTCAGTGTAGTTTCTACGACCACTCACGTAATCCGAAACTGAAGCCACGCTCTCGTTATCTTCGTCGTCGTCGTCTTCGCCGTCGTCTTTGTTCTGAAGGCACGGAGAGACTATACTGTGAGGGGTTAGTAACCCAGAATGGAATTTAAGCGGAGGCAATATATAGGAAGAGCTATTGTAGAAAAGTGGAGATTTCGGAAATGGGTTTTCTGCTAGTGGTGGTGGTGATAGCTGCTCTGCTGATAATGGAGATAGCGGGGATCGAACTTTAGGTTGAGATTCTTCTGCATCTGATCCCTGCAAATACATGATTACTACCATCATTCTCATTAAAATTATCAAAAGAAAATAACAGATTTGTGAAAAGAAAGAAAGATTAGCCTGCAATACCCGCTTGATCCAGTTAATGGCGGATTCATCTAGACCTTCAGTGAACATTCTTATTTTTCTGCTTTTGAGCTTTCTGCTGCCAAGAGAAAGAATCAACGTCTCAAAGATAGAATTACTCAAAAGGGAAAAGAAAAAAGGGGGATATGAAGAGATTCAAGGGGCTTCTATTTCCTTTTCCTAATGAGGAGAGCTTCGAGAAGAAGGTAAAGCAGAAGGGAAGGGAAGGGAGCGTTTTGAAAAGGCAACGGCTAGTTTGACGCTTACTTTCATATAAGAATATACAACATCTCTTTCTCATATATACAATTTTAATATAAAAAAATATATAGGTGTTATAACATGTTTTTTAATAAAAATAAATAAATTCTGTAGATGTTAATTTAATGTGACCCCACTAACTTTAAGTCTAAAGAAAACTTAAAAAACTATTAAAAATATAATTTGATTAAAAAAAATTTAAGGTAACAAATTTAAAAAAAAAGAATATTGAGATGAAAATATATTGAGATAACTTTTCAAATTTGTAACAAGAAATCATGAGACTAAAATAACCCCTAAGAAAAGTAAATCAAAATCAAATATGAAACTCATATTCCAATTTTTTTTAGATTTGATGAAACCCCGCCTCTCTTTTAGGCATTCTTTGCGGGTCTGATTAAGAGAGTAAAACTCTGGTTATCTCAAACTCTTTACAAGATTAGCATGCTCTAACTTGAATCTGAGATCTGCAATGTAGATCTCGAGCCTTTGTACCATGTCACACCCCATGAGGACCTCAGATTCCAATTAAATCAATGTTAAAGAATGAAATTAAAAAAAAAATCCAAAAAAAAAGACCAAAAAACAAACAACTTGGGTTAACTTGTCAAAGTTGCAATTCAAGTTATATGACTATGATAACTTCAAATAAAACAAATTATAAAAAAAATTATAAAAGTTTAGTTCTCAATCAAATTTTAATGTTGAATAATAAAATAGAAAAAAATATCAATTAAAAAAAAATCAACTTAAGTTATCATCCAAACTCGTAACTTGGATAATGAGACTGGGAATAACTTCAAAATAAAAACTTGAGCTAACCTGTGACTTTGAATAAGCAATCTCAACGTTGAAAGATGAAATTAAAAAAAAATGATTGAAGTCAACCCGAATTAACTTACCAAACTCGTGACTTGAATATTGAGACTATGATAACTTTATAGATAACAAAACATAAAACAATTATGAAGTTTAATTCTAAATTAATTAAATGTTGAAGAATAAAATAAAAAAAAATACAACTAAAAAAAATGATGTTAACTAACTTGTCAAAATTGTGACTTCTGTTATGAGATCAGATAACCTTATAAAAAGTAAATAAAAAATAATCTGAGATAACTGAGGTTAACTTGTCAAACTCGCAACCAAGATTTTTAAAGTTGTGATAACCCCATTAAAAGCAAGTCAAAAAACTTGTAAAGCCTAATTTTCAATATATGTATTGTTGAAGGTTGATTTTTTTTAAAACAAAATAATGAATCTAAAAATAGGACAATTTAAAACAATCTTAATTTACACGGGCAACCCACAAAACACATGAACTGAGTTATACGACCAAGATAATCTCATAAAAATAAACAAAAATAAATCATGAGGTTTGATTCATAACCAACTCAATACTAAAAGATGAAATTAAAAAAATGTCAATTAGAAAAAGACAAAACATACTTTGAGTCAACTAAGTTAACATGTCAAACTCATTAATTGAGTTATGAAATCAAGATAATTTTATAGAAAAAGTAAATCAAAATAAATCATTAAGTCTAATTATTAATGAAACCAATGTTGAAGGATAAAATAAAAAATGTCAGCTAAAACGAGCTAAGCAAACCAAATTAACCAATCAAATTAGTGATACGAGCTATAAAACTAAGTTAACCCTGTATAAAGCAAACCATAATAAACTATGAAGTTAAATCTCAAAGAAATTAAATGTTAAAATATAAAATTATGGAAAGGAATATAAATTTAGAAATAAAAAAAACAAAACAAAACAAAGAAAAATAAACACATGAAATGAATAGTGTTGTGTGAAGTGGTGAATAGTAAATTACCACCTTTTTTAGTTTATACTACAAGTCCATTGACCCACGTTATGAAGAGGTTAGAGAAAAAAAGATTAAAGAGTAAACAAAATATTCAGGTATTGGTTATACGTCTTCTATAAAAAAAATATTTTAGCCATGAATTAAATTGTTTTTTATATATAATATGATATATAAAACATTTGATTTACCTTGCTTAACATGGTTTGACCTTTGAAATTTGTGAGGTTACTCTTGAAAATAATAAATTGAAAAACTCAATTATGAATAAATTCAATGTTAAATAACAAAGTTGATAAAAACAAAATGTCATTTACTTAAAGAAAATGATAAGTGAACTTGATTAAATAAAGAAGACTCGATGCAAAAACGAGGTTTTGATTCTTTTGGATTGAAAACTCATTTTTTATATAAAACAAATAGAAAACACCTACAAAAAACCATGATAAGCTTATTCATGATCTTAAAAAAATCACAACACATTAAAAAACCAAAATTAACTTGAAATAAAAAAAATATTCTCTCGGTCAAATCTACCTCTTCGAGAGAAGATAAGAAAAACAAACATCTAGGTAAAACTATCATAATATAATGGAACTCGTTGAAACCAATTTTAACTGTTTTAATGGTCAAAATCAACATCAATGACCACTTTCTCTAGCAACTTAAAATCTAGTGTCCTTTCTCTCATGTAACAAAAAACAACAGACTTAAAAATAATGAAATAAACTTTTGTATCAAAATTAAATTTTAAACAACTAAAAAGATCAATCACCTATAAACTTTGAATAGATGGGGGATGATAATATTTTTTATGAAATTTAAAGTCATTACCTATTTTACTCATCATTTTCACTTTGGTCCTCAAACTTTTAATCCAACTCTTTCTTAAAAAAAATGCAATTAGATGCTAATTTGAGCTCAAAATTGCTAAAGTGTGCCCAAAAAACATTGAAGGATTAAATTATAAATTTTGATAATTTCATCTATTTACAATCGCAGTGATTTGTGAAAGGGTGAACAATGTTTTTTGTTGTAGTAATTTACCCACGAGCTTTAATTTTTTAACTAGATCATTGATTTGTTTTACGTTGCGGTTGGATCATATTTGTTTTTGAACATTCAAAAGAAACATCCTAGAGCTACTAAAGGCTTTTCTAATAAAACATTTAAATAATACAGAAGCTAACTTGATGTGGCTTGATTGACTTCATGACTCCAAAGATAACACGTTTGACCTATAAAAACATGGTTTGACTAATATAATTCAAGATGATATGTATTTAAAAACAAAAAAATATTAAAACGATAATATATTGGATTGATTTGGGCTAACCTTGGTTGACCTACCAAATTTATGCTCGAATAAAGTTTCCATGATAACTCAATATAAAATAAATCAAAACAAATTATGAAAGCTTAACTTTCTAATAAGTCAATGTTGGAAAAATAAAATTACAAAAATAAAGAAATCTAAGTTAACTTGTCAAACTCATTATTTGAGTTATGAGACTATTATAACCTCATAGAAAGTTAATAAAAAAATGATAGAGTCAGCCCGAGTTAACTTGTCAAACTAGCAACCAAGATCATAAATGTATAATAATCCCATAAAATAAAATAAAATAAAATAAATTTAAAAAGCTTGGTTTTCATAAGAAGTCATTTTTTAATGATGAAATCGGGAAAAAAATCAATCTAAAAACATGACATAATAAAACAACTTGAGTCTATTCGAGTTAACTCATAAAACACATTATTTAAGTCATAAAACCAAGATGACCTCATAAAAAAAAAAACCAAAACAAATCATGAAATCTAATTCTTAATTAAATCAATGTTAGATGATAAAATTAAAAAAAAACATAAATTAAAAAACAAAGAAAAAAAGCTCAAGTCAACTAGGTTAACCAAAATAATCATAAAACCTATTTTCTATTCAATCTAATGTTAAAAGATAGGATGAAAATAAATAAAAAATTAAAAAAAAAGTCAAGTCAACCATAGCATGAAATCGAGTCAACAACAAACAAAGTAAACTATAATAAATCTTAATGTCAAATTTTAAATATATTAAATGTTAAGTGTAAAATTAAAAGGAACTATAAATTTAAAATAGTAAAATAAATAGAATTATTTAATTTGAGTCCACGATAAAAACATCACCCTTGTAGTATATTGTTAATAATATATATAGAATCGGGTCCCATATGGAAAGGGCATTATTCGGAAAGTGTGTTGTTATAAAGACTAAAGAGAGTTTTGTTGTAATTTAATGAATGATCTACTTTAATTTATTGCATCATAAGCAAATTGGATATTCTACTATGGAGGACGATCCGATTTTAATTCTTATTATACAGCTATTTAATAATAAAAAAAAAATTCATTATGTTGAGTTTTTGTAATATAGTAAAATGTCTTTTTTACAAGTATTTGTTTATTTATAAATATATTAAAATATTTTAAAAATATATATTTACAGGACAAAAAATCATAAAAAAAAATATTAATTTAATTTTTTTTAAATGCAAATAAACTTTTAAATGCATCCAAAGCAAATAAGATGGAAATCCAAACAATCACCAAGTCAAATACATTATGTTTGTACTAAGCTTTATGATCATTATATTATTATTTGATTAATGTTGGTGGGACTCGAACCTGAGAGGTTGAGACTACAGGGGAGCAAACCCTTTAGTCTCAAGCTCTTATCACTCGATCACCTATTAAATGGTTAGCTTTATGATCTTTTTTTTTATTAATGTGAATGTCTAGGTCAGTTTGCATGCACCTCAACTAATCTCTTAGGACTAGAAAGTTAACGACCATGTAAAGCTTCTAATAGTCATTATATTAACAATCACATGACTCGAACCTGAGATCAGAGGGGGAGCAAACCACTTGGTCTCAAACTCTTACCTATCACCTACTAGATGGTTCTTTATGATGGTTATTGTTTTGATGGGATTGAGGTTAAAGTTGTTTTTCAAAGTGTTTTTCGTTCAGAAATGTATCAAAATAATAAAAATTTTTTTATTTTAAAAAAATTAGTTTTTGATATCAGCATATCAAAATAATCTAAAAAACACAAGAAAAAAATAATTTAAAATAAATAAAAAAAATTCATTTTTTTTTCAAAAACATTTTTGAAACGCAATATCAAACATGCACGAAATATTATTAAATTAGTTTATAAATTAATTAGAAATAAGTTTTTTCAATAAATAAATTTAATTATTATGATTTTTTTTATATTGGTTTGTTGTATTTGAAATGGATCTTCTAAACATTAATTTAAAATTTTGAATTTAAAAAGTTAAAGAAAAAAGGTGTATTTTATATCACCCAATCCAACTACCTGAAGTTTCAATGATTATAATATGATTAGTTATATTTATCTAGACAATTTCTTTTTATGTTATTTTATAGTTTTGATTTTTGTTGCATTTGACGTTAATTATAAGGTGTCATAAAATTACATAGGTCACCACAAGGTTAGAGATTTGACATAAACCTATTTTATACCCCTAAATACTCTTTTGAAACAAAATAATTAAAAAGAAAATTTTAAATTGGAGAAAATACTAAAAACAAAATTTTAAAACAATATTGATCTAAATTAATTAATATTGTTCATGAAATGAAATCATTTTTTTATTATTATGTTCTTTTTTCTTCTTCTTTTTTTAGTTTAAATATTTTTATTAAATTAAAATGCATTTTGATCCGTTTGAAATGAGGTTTTTGTGATATTTTTTTATTTTGAAGGAGAGAGTTTTCGTTAGATATACAAACTTTTTCAAAGAAATGGAAATTACAAGGCAAGTCTTGGAATAGAAATTTGGAGGTTAGAATAAAAAATACAACTCCATGATAAAGTTGATGCTAATAATAAAACAAAATTACATTCTATTACAAGATTTATAAATTTGTTTGTTTGGAAGCTTTTTCTACAATAAATTTATTTATATAATAAATATAGATAAATAGATAGATAGATAAATAGATAGATTACACGAGTAAGAGTTTTATTTGATGTGCTATTAAATTTTATAGTATTTATAATCCTTTTATTTTATTTTATAGATTTTATAAAGATATTATTCTAAAAAAATATAAAAGAGAAATCATATTGTTTAACGAATACTTTTGCATACTAACTTTTTTTATATATAAATTATAATTTACATCCTATTATTTATATAATTATATTCAATTTACTTTCCATGTTTAATCTCATCTAGTACCATTAGTTATTGTAAAATAAAATATATGCATTTTTTTTACTCGTCAACACTATATGTTTACTTATTCGCATTTAATTATCATTTATCAATCTTAATAGAAGAAATCTTGTTGGAAAATCTAGTTTCCAATCTAACTAGATAGTAATCAGATTCCTAATACAAAAGTAGACAAAAATCCAAACTTGAAGATTTGAATTTTTTTGTAATTTAATTCTCTTAACTTAATGTGGATCCATTCATTTTAGATCTTATGATAGATTACTAGTTGATTTCAAGTATGCAACTAGTGTAAAGATGACTGATTTTTTTTTTTCTTATAATAGGATATTTTTTAAGTTTAATTCCTCTTGTATTATTTTTCAAAACGTTTCTAATATGAAAAATATTGAATTAATTTATTTTAATATATTGATATTAGAATAAATAAATAAATAAAATTAAAATAAATCATTTTAATATATTCTCAATTAAGAAACTCTTTTACAGAAGATAACGCATTGTTGAAATTAACCTCATTACATATAAACTTCAATCCAACATAAATGTATAGATATGAAACCAATTTCCCTAAAAAGAGAAGAAAAAAAATTCCCGACAGGATGCGATGAATCCAGTTTCAGACAGCTGCTGGTACTAAACCATGGTAGAAATGATCCTAAAACCTAGGTCACTGTCACTCTCTGTTTAGGAAAGGAAAGGAAAAGATGGCGAGGATCGTGGACTTCCTTAATTTGTCTATCACTTTACCAAAAGTACAGGACAAACACATTGAGAGAAAAGGGCTCCACGTTTCCCTTCATGCACCAGCACAGAGTGACAGGCCAGGAAGTGAAGTTCTCAGTCACACAGTCGAGCACAGTCAGCACCAGTCACACAACGGCACCTCAGCAACCCTGGACTACGTACGGAACAATCATGGTTGCAGTGCACCCTCTCTCAATTGAGCCCAGTTGCGCGCTCCATTGTCACCCTCATCAGGTGGGTACGTTGGGGGAAGAGAAACAACAAGAGGAAGAAATTTTCTCCTTATCCTCTCCTCGGGTCTCATTTACGTCGGTTTCATCTCCTTGTTGCAAAAGTATAACTTCCATTCTCTAGTGCATACAAAATGGCTGTTGTGTACATCTTTGGACTCTTCTAGCTTTTTATTTATTGATACTTGGCTACTGTTCCATCTCCATGGACCCCACTAGATAGCGGAGGGGCCCTACGTGTCAGTGAATTTTGGGGTCTGATCTCTGTATTTCTAACCCCTGTAGCTTGCTTCGGGAGTGCAAATCAACAAGAAAGATTTTGAGCTGTGAGACAGAGAGATGAGTGACAGGAAAGGGGGTCATGATGATGATCGTGAGGATACGTTTTTTGGAGAAAGGGTGGGGATTCCAATGGAGAGCCATCATTTCTTTGATGGTTTTCACAAGGAAAATGATGGAAGATCAGGGTTTCTTGATTTTGGGTATGGGAACCCTAAAAATGATCAGTACTTTGAGCTCAAACTCCCACAAGCTGATCATGAAGATACTCAACTTTGTCACCTCAGTCCACATGGTGACTGTGATGAAAATGATGATCCGTTTCTTGAACTCCAAGAAACTCTAGAAACCCCAACTCATCAAGTGCCTCAAAATGGAACTTACCACCCTGCTGTTGTTTCTTTTAACGAGGAGGTCGGTGGGGTGGTCGTGGAGAAAGAGGAGGAGGAGAACAACAAGGAGGGGCCTGAGCAGCAACCTCCATCTCCTCCTCCTCCACAACAAGCTCATAGTCACCTTCGCATTAGTTACACTTCTGATCTTAAACCTCGCCTTAGATGGACAGAAGACCTCCATTCATGTTTCGTTAATGCTGTCAAAGAGCTTGGTGGACCCCAACGTTAGTATATCCCCCACTGAAAAAGAAAAAAAAGCTGTTTGGTTTCTCTATATTTTTCAAGTTATTATTTGTTTGTTTCAGTGGATGAATTGATTTTTTTTTCTAATGAAGATGACTTCATTGTGTTTTCTTATAACTATTTTTTCTCAGTTTTGGGAGCGAATCATGCTTTTCTAAATCTTATCTCGAATAAGAGTAAAATGGATTTTTCAGAATTGATTTTTTATAAGATGATTATTTTTTCTCAGTGCATGTTCTGAAATATTTGGTTATTATATGATGATCTCTGCTTTCTTTTTTCTACATTAATTTCCATCTGCACGCTTCTTTTGATATGCCAAAGAGGCCTAGTTGTTGATGATTCTAAGATCATCTTTTTTTTTTTTGTGTGTGTGTGTGTGTACTGTTACAGAAAATTCTACTCGATCGAACAGGATATCCATCTGCATGCCTCTTTTGATATGCCAAAGATGACTAGTTGTTATTGATGATGATTTTATGATTATCTTTTTGCTCCCTTTTTTTTTTCTTAATTTTATTTGTAGTAAGATCTCTACTGATGAGGTAGGATTTTCATCTGCGCGCATCTTTTGATGAGCCAAAGTTTTTTTGTGTTACTGGGATTCATAGTTGTTTACATCTAGATATGAAGTTTATGTGGTTGGATCTTTTTTTGATAACCTTTTGATTTTTCCTTTGCATGCACTCCTTGAAGAGAAAAAAAAAATTATTTTCTGCTTCTGTTAAAGATTTCTTCTTTGAAATGTGTTTTACTTCATCGAATTTGCCTCTCTCCTTTTCTTTTCTTTTTTTCCCTTCTGTGAGCATCATATTGTGTTTTCATCTAAAGAAAACAATTGCATAAAGCACTACGGTCTCTATCTGCTATGTAACCTTTTCTCTTAAAGAAATGTCACTCTAATATATGGAAATTCTCCATCAACTGCGTGGCTTTCTTATTCTTTGTTCTCTTAGCACGCAGGTGATTGTCTGTGTTCTCTGTTTATCATTTCGTGTTCTGTTCTTAGTTTTTATTTTTATCTTTAATATTGTGTAGATTAGTTTAATGAAAGCTACTGTGATGGATAACGTTATGATGTATGATTTCTTTGAAACAAATTCAGTATTTTGTAATGCTTTGTCTCTTAATGAGTTGTTTTTATTAACTAGATGCGATTCTTGAAATATTACTGAGTTCAGTTTAACGCTCAAATGAAGTCATGATTTAATTATAATTATTTTTTCTATGTGTGGTATTTCATAGCATGCATGCCGTAGTAGTTCTATGGATGTGGTTTGTTAAGAATTTCTCTTAGAGGTAGTGGCATGTTTGTTTGATTCTGTTATCACTGTGATGAAAATCTGGCTATGGCATGTTCTTCTGGTGGGAGATCTTTTTGTGTATTGGTTAATGGATTAATACTTCACACTATTGATTCCCTACTTGGAGATTTTGGTATTTCTAGTGGTTCCCATAAACTGCTTTCAGGATCATACTTGATCTTTTGCTATGCACGTGGAGCGAGCTTGTCAGCATCGCAAATTTGTTGACTTGAGTTTCAATACTAACTGATTTTTTGTGTCTTAATGTTTGTCGTGTTCTCGCAATTTTGTACTTGATCCTTTTCTATGCACGTAGAGTGAGCTTGTCAGCATCGCAAATTTGGTGACTCGAATTTCAATACTAACCGATTTTTTGTTTCTTAATGCTTGTCGTGTTCTCGCAAATTTGATACGAGGAAATCATGAGAAGTTTGTTATTCAAAATGTGTTTGGTGGACGTTTATGCGTATTTGATGGTTTCGTAAATGTTTCCCTAGTTTGATTGGATGATTTTAGAGAAAAATCTGGCAATTCATGGCTTGCATTAATGAGTCTTTAGCATAAATAGCCGTTATCGCTCAATTTTTTTCCAGTTCTTTGATTTTCGGACACGTGCACGGCTTCAATTTGTGTTTCCGTTTGGTTTTATGTGTTTCAGCAGTTATTTGAGCTTATTGTTCCTAGTTTGAGTCACATTGTCAACTGAGAGTTCCTTTTGGTATTCTTTTTTCATTTTCATAATGCTGTACTAAATGGCTTAGGATGCAGTAGTTTTGATTGCACAGATGAGAATTTACCATAGAAGTCTATTAGGTGCACTCCTTTCCATTTTTACTCTTGCCAGCTTTGTTCTTCAGCATGTGATTATACTCATGTTTTCTCTTCTTTTTTTCGTGTTTCGGTATTTGGAATTGAGCTAACTATTACTAATTACTAGTCCCAGTCACATATTAATGTAGAGTTACTATTATTATTTTTTACTAAATGCTGGTTAGGAAATGTGCAGCCATTTGTTGTGTAATTCACTATGTTTCCTTCTTCAGAAATTACTGTTTCAGATGATAAATGCTAACTATCTTATTCAGCTATAAGGTTCTTCAATACGTTTGTCTTAGCTAGCATAAGAATATAGGCTCAGAATCGCATGTTGTGAAAATAGAGTAGAGAAGACAAAGTAGATAAGATTACGTAAGGGTAGAAAACGACTCCAGCTTGGAACAAGATGAGATACTACTGCGAAGTGAAATTCCTTGTGAGTTGAGGTGGTAAAAGTTGATCCAAAAATGAACTGCATATTTTGAGATGAAAAGTTTTAGTAATAGGGAAAGCACAATGGAATCATTTGATAGTAAAAGAAGACAACGTGGGATCATCTAAACCCCATCGGGGGGGGGGTGCTTTCTGGGTTTGACTGGAAGGATATGAACCCAGGGATGTAATTGGGATCTTTTATGTTTCTTGAAACTCATTAGTTTAACGAGAATTTATACCATTTTCACCAAACAATTTACTAAATTTATTTCTAGCCGAGCCCTGATACTGTCTCTGGCAGATGAATCGTGCTGTATTTTGTTTCAAACCTCTTCCAAGTATCTAACCACAGTAGCTCAGGAAATATTACATCATTTACTTTATTCTATTTATAATTTTATACCACTTCTATTAGGTGTTTTAGTAGCTGAAGCATCTCATGTCATGACTTGTGGTGAATCATATTTGCAGAAGCGACACCAAGGTCTGTTCTGAGGTTGATGAATGTTGAGGGATTAACCATTTTTCAAGTCAAGAGCCACCTCCAGGTGTGTTTATTTCAATTGCTAGAGCTGAATGTTGGCACTTCAGAATGTATTCTCCACTGTTAACATTTCAGAATAGAAGTGAAATTTTAATTTTATAATGAGGTGCTAATTTATCCATACATGATTATTGCAGAAGTATAGACAAGGCAGATATTCAGTAAGGGAATACAGCGAGCCACTCAGAAATGGTGAGTCTTTCTAAACAACACCTGGTTGATAATCTACCTGTCATTATCCGGCAGCATTCTTTTGTGCTAACATTATAGAATTATGTAAGGGTGAGATGTTAGGTATTTTCTTCGGTTTTTATGTCCGGATTATATTGAAAATACATTCTTCTAAGGCCTCATTATCCTCTTCGATATCTCCCATGAGGGAAAAGGAAAATTATGATTTAATGCTCTGGTTGTTAGAAATTACCATTATGTCCCTCATGACACGTCCATGTTCTTGTTTATTCAAACCCATGATCATGAAGATAGATTATGGGGATTAATTGCCAAAAAAATTTCTTGATGGGAGGAGAAAATTAGCTAATAAATTAATGAGAGGGGTCCCTGATCTACCTATAAATAATAGCTTTTTGTACTCCAACTACGATTACTGGTAGGCATAGATCAGAAGATTTTTCTCGAAAAAAGTTTATATTACTTTGAAGTTGTGTTGCTGCTACTGCATTGGGAATTCATTCGGAGCTTGAGCAAAAAATGACCAGAGGTATTAATAATCTAAAATTTCATCATGGACCTGATATCGTATTTTGAATGAATGAAAGGTATTTCAGCTGCTCAGGGATCCGAAGGCCCAAGCAACTCTATGAACTTGCCCCCATCGCAAGCAAAGAAGTATGATTAGTGTTTCTGCTGTCAATTGGGAAAACCCTTGTTCTGCTAATATTTTGGGTTTTATTTTCATTTTGCAATCAGGCTAACAGCTCCAACTTTGTTGTTTCCTTGTGCTTCCATGTCATATATAGTCAACCCAAAGGCAGATCAAAGGTTAAGAAAGAAGATCGAGGCAGCCTTTATCTGCAGATTCAGGCTCAGGCAAGCTTCTTCTCTTTCGTTTAAGAATTATTCTGGTAATGTTTTGAGTTGAATGGATCTCACTATTCATTACTGATATTCAGTTCTAAGCATTGTACACGTGTTTGTTTGATCGATAACATAGCCTCTATGTTTGGAATGTTACATGAACAACTTGGTTGATCGTTAAGCTTCCCTCTAAGTTTGTTTCTAACCAGTGTGTTGAAGGCGCAGCCCTGGAGAGAGGAAATTGCCAGGGGCAAGGCTTCACCGGATCGGGAAACACGGCACCGCTGATGCCATATTCTTACCAGAACCAGCTGAATGCAAGCCATGCCAGTAACTCAATGGAGCCAGCCAATGCAGGTTTTTCCTCTCGGATGCCACGTGGTAGTTTCCAAACCCTGATGACAGCTCAATCTGGGACTGGGAACAGCTCCCTTCCAGTCGGGCATTCGGCAAGCTCATACCTGGAAGGTTCCACCACGCATCCTGGAAAAGGAAGCAGCGGGAATTGGGCATCATATGAGGTCCCTGCAGGCAGCTATTTGAATTGGGACGACACCAGCGCAAACATCCTAGCTATCGACTATGGTCGCTTCGATCCCCGTGGAGGAGCTGGGACCTCGAAATGACTGGCCGGAACCAATCAATCATCGGTGTTTGGATGGCTTGGCCGGATTCAAGAATTTCTTTCTACCTTTGCATCAGGAGTGGCTATGGGTAATGTCACCTACCTATATCTATAACGTAATAAACAGCAGCAAGACTGGATTGTGAATTCCTGAACATTAAGTTTCAGCAGTCACTGTTGTAGTTTTTATTTATGAGGAAAGCGCTTTGAATGTTTCAAGTAAATATTCCGTTCACCTGCTCCTGCATTTTCTATTTGCCAGTGCTCTCAGCCTTAGGATTAAAGTATTGCAAAAGATCCAGATTTGAATTGTTTGTTCAGGCAAAACTGGATCTAGGCATGTGGCTGCACTAACACGTCCTCCCCGGCTTACGCAAAGCAAGTTTTAATCTTGCGTGACATGGCGTGCAAAACGAAATTTGATCTTCGCATTACAGGGCAATAAATTTATCTATAGATTAAGAGTTCACTATCTCTAAAGTGCAGTGACAGAAAATGACAGGAGTAGGGGGCGTTATTGAGGCCTGAGGGGTACTCCTAACCTGCCTGGACAATGTTACCAATAAATATTTTTTTTCAGTTTCCTGGGCATGTGAACGCTAATCAATGAAACTAAGGAAGATGTATTCAAACTGTTGAGAGATTTTAAGGACTTGCATTGCCTGCCATGTGCACTTCTTTTATCAAAAGAAAGAGATAAAACAAAGTAAATCAATTACTACAACATTTCTGAAGCAACTGAAATGATCAAAACATTTAACGTACCCCAAATGTAGCTGCAAACTACTATCATGTCTTCTAACCTGGAAAAACATATGAAATATAATGAAATATAACAGGCCTTGATGGATCCATCCGAGTCTGTAATACAGAGCACAAGTTGATCAGCTAGAATTTAGCAGATGTGAACCAAGAGAATTTCCTTGCTATGGAGCAGACGCACAATGGCAACAATTTAGTCTATCTTTACCGATGAGAAAAGGTAATGCACAAAGTAGAACGATGTAAGGAGACCAATGGTGCCAGTAGACAGCATGATTGCAATCGCCATGATCAATGAATAGCCCAGATAGAGTATGGCTGACACGGGTCCACTTAAACTCTGTAGGTCAAAGACCAAGTAATTGATGGAGTAAAGAAAGACAAAGATAGAAACTGAACCGGAAGCAAAGAAAGCCTTCCACCACCACCGCCAGTCCTCCACACAGAGATGCATGTAGGTAAGAACCACAGACACTTCAGCACAGACAACAACTAGGAGCAGCAGAACTATCAGCAAGAAACCGAATACATAATAAAACCGGCCCAGCCAGATGCTAGAGAGAATAAAGAACAGTTCAATGAAAAGGGTCCCAAAGGGAAGGGTTCCGGCACCCAGGACAAGCACCCATGATGGCAATTTACGTGCAGGAATTTCTCTTGGTATCTGGTTTGTTCTCACTGGGTATTGAATTGCCTCGGCTCGTGTCCCCATTAATCCTCCCAAGAGAGTGAGTGGCACCGAAATGCAGAACCACAGGGCCAAAAGGATAAAATACAAGGAAATAGGAATAGCACCAGTACTATGGCTTCCCCAGAGAATGAAATTCAAAATTGTTAGGATAACAAAGACAATTCCAGGGAAGAAGGACGCAACTGACCAAGAGATGGACCTCCATCCTTCTGAAGTTCCTTTGATGGTTGTCCACATGCGTACTGCAGCGTAGCCTGCGGCAATACCTAGGAAAAGATACAGGAGAATCATCCCTGTCAGCAGCATTCCTCGTGAAGCTGGTGACATGAAACCAAAGGCTGCAAAAACAATAGTAACTACTGCCATCCCAGTAATTTGAACACCATCTCCAACCATAACACAGAGAAGCTTTGGGCAATCTGGTTCTCTGAACACATCACCAACAACAAGCTTCCATCCAGAAAGCTCCTCATTCATCTGTGCTTGAGCTTCTTTGTCCAATTCCTCGTACCTAGTCAAATCCCTTCTCACGGTCCTTAAGAAGATGACAAAAACAATACCAGCCAGGAAAACGATCACCATGAGTGAGTTCAGGATCGAGAACCAGTGAACGCGAGCACCTTCCATCTTCAAGTATGCATCCCAACGAGATGGCCATCGAATGTCACTTTTCACAAATTCAACCACATAGGTGAAAGATATCCTCTCCTGCTCTCTTATGATTTGAGACTTGTCAAGGTCCGAGGGGCAGTCCACAGGTCGGATACTGTCATAGATATGGTGCTTTGTCATCTCTTCAGGCTCATACTTAACACTGCAAGGCACAACCACAAAACCAACAATCTCGAAACCAGATGCCTTCTTCTTATCAGATTCAGAAATCACACCCATGCCTTCTTCCCCAGTACCAATTACCTCAATACCACTCCCTTCATACTCATGAACCAGGACAGTGAACTTGAGGTGATTGATTATATAATCCTCATTACTATTTTGCGGTGAATACCCAACAGGGAAACCGGTCCACTGAATGTCAATTCCATTTTGCTTGGCATACCTCATCACAGGCAAATTATCCAAAATCATGTTCACTTGATATAGATCACGTGTTCTCTGCTTCAGAAGCTTAACCTCGTGCTCACTCAAAGGCTTGGTAGTACAAAGGTAAACAGACTCATTCACATTCATTTTAAACCTGTAAGGAGAGTTATCAATCTGATCTCCCATAAGGAGCTCCCCAAGATTCTCAGCACTTTTTTTTACTCCACCATGGGGTTGGCAATAAGGGAGACTGTAGTAGCTAAAAGGAAGCTCGGTTTCAATAGAAGTTAAGGAGTTAACTTTGGCAAAGATTTCATCACCGGTTGAATACGTGTGCATATAGCTACCAGGCAAATAAAACCCATTGCATGCTTTGCCCAACAAAACCAGCAGAAAGAAAGCCCAGCAGATCATGGGCGTTCTCATTTTCAATACCTGCCACTGGATTAAGCAAAACAAAACAATTTTAACTCAGTACTCGACCTAATTTTATGCCACAATGCACATCAATCAAACGCGATTGGATCAGCACGCTCGCCACACGAGAACAATAGTCATTTTCAAAACCCCACTACTCTTAGCCAACAATAGATCCGTTAATTAACCATAAACACGTATATCTATCGATACGTGCATCATCTTAATATAGTTAGATCTGATTAGGAAGCTTTACTTTTTTTTATAATAAAAAAGTCCATAGCAGATCAGATAATTAGAACTGCGAAGCAATGCAATTACTTATTTAAAATAGAAGAATAAAAACACATTCCCAAGATACCCATACCGAATCCACCATGAAACAAGACTAGCAACGCATCACACCTAGATCTACTAAACTCCATGGGTATAGCATTAAATTAACAATAAATTAACATTCATAGGATGAAGGAGGTTCGTTACCTCAATCAGATCTAGAAAAACCGTAAGCGGTCCGGGTGGAGTGAGATCGGATCCGGACTCGGTGATGCCCAAGGCGTTACGCAAAGCGCTCACTATTTCACTCGCGAACTGGAAGATTCTTCTGTGGGTTATTCTCCTGTCTTGATCTGTGCGTGGACGAACTGAAAATGGAGAAAAGGAAGAGAGATCACTGAAATGAAAGCACAAATCGTGTGCGTGTGTTATGGCTTAGGCTAATACGCGAGAGAGAGGGGGAGAGGGGATATAAATTGGAAAGGGAGAAGAATGGGTTGCATACAGTTGATGACATGCCATGGAGAGAGATTGGGTCGTTACGGCTTGGCCCATTTATGTATGGTTTGGGAATTGGGTCGTTACGGCTTGGCCCATTATGTATGGTTTGGGTTATCTTAATTGACTGACCGACTTGTCGGTATTGAAAAATTCTCATAAATCCCCCCGACCATTGCTGAAGATTAGGATTAAAAAGTTGATTTAATAATTACTAAAGGGTTTCTGTAGTTACAAAAAAGTTATTATAAATTTATAAAAAAATATATAAATAATTACTAAAAATCTCTTCTTTTTTTTCTATACTTTCAAGAATTACACTTCACATTCTTGGATTTATATGTTAATAATAGTTTACAATTACATTCTCAAGCTACAAAAAAAAAAATAATCAAAAACAATTACATCACTAATAACATAAATACTCACATCAATTTTTATTTATTTTTACATATGCCCTATAACATTTTGGCATTCTTATTGTTATAGGAGCAACATCAACATGTATACGAATCTCGTATTCTCTTTTATACATACTTAATACATGTAATACTGATGCATCATTAATAAGTTTTTTTTATCTTTTATTTGAAATATCTCCAAGTTTACATCAAATACTTTCTTGAATATAAGTAATTTGTTTTTGTACGACATATAATCATTGTCAGGTTTTTTTTTACATATACATAGTTGTCATGATGAACAATTATATATGGCATTTTATATCTTGTGAATATTGGAATGGTTAAAATTGAGTTCTAAAAGCTTGTAATGTGATGGATATATGAACAAAACAGTGACAAATAAATTATATTACATGAAACCATATAGTATAACATAATCAAACTATGTATTTGTAAGTGATTATGTATTATTTTTCACTAATTAAACTACACTTTCATAGTATTTTCTTTAACATTAACATAAGAGCACAACAAAATGCCTAATTAGGTTATGTGAACAATTAGGCACAACATTAAGATTCAAGGTTTATAAAGGTTTCTAAATAAACATGTCTAATTTGGTAAGTTGATCTTTTTTGACTTTGCTCTCTTTTTTTATCCTTATTTTTAATTTGGCTCTATTTTTTCTATAAGGTTATCTTAATCTTATAACCTGAATTGCGAGTTTGACAAGTTGATTTGATTCTTGTTTTTAAATCCTTTTGTAATTGAATATGTTTTTTTTTCCAGTTTCACCTTCTTACAAATCCATGTTATTTTTTATGAATATCATCCTTTAATATTTTGTTGTTTTGAAGTTAATTTTTTTTTCAATTTGTTTTTTTTGTGATGTTATCTCAGTCTCAAGAATGAAGTTTTTTTTCTTTTATCAATTCAATCTTCAATATTAAATCTATTGGGAATGAAACTTCATAATATTTTTATTTTTTATTTTAAATTAACTTTTTTTGGTGTTTTTAGATCATTTTGATGTGTTGATATTCAAAAATATTTTAAAAATAAAAAAATATTATTATGATGTGTTTATGAACAAAAAATACTTTCAAAAGCAACTTCAATCGAACTCTCAAATAGACAGACACTTGTAATATTTTTTTTGTCCTTCAACATTGGATTGATTAAGAATTTAACCTTCATAATTTATTTTTATTTGGTTTTTATAGAGATATCATGATCATATAACTCAAATTCTATATTAGACAAAGTTAATCTAAATCAATTCAATATATTATCATTACAATATTTTAAAAAATATTATTTAAAATTCATGAGGGTAGATAATAACGATTTGTGACGAGAGTTCCGGGGTTATACAGAATTAGAATTGAGCCCGAAATACACAAGCAGTGGCCCAGCCCAAAGCAGAAAAGAAGCCCTCTACTCTTCTGTTCGGAAATCTAAAAAACACAGAATCGATCGAGTGGAATCAGCAGCGCCACCACTCCATTCTTCAATCTCCACTCCTTATTTCCATTTGCTTCGACCCCACTTTTCAGTTTCAGGTTAGTGTTTCCGTCTTATAATTATAGTGTGTGTGTGTTTACTAAGAGAGAAAATAAATAAATAAAAAGAGTCTCGTCAAACTCCATATCCTCGATCCCCCCTTAAACCCTACTCGTTTTGTGGGTTGGTTTTTGGGCTATTCTAGTATTTTCTGTTCTTGAATTTGAAATGGGATTTATCCTTTTGAATTTTCATGTTATTAAGACTGTATAGGTTTCTGTAGAAATGGCTCTCTGTAGAAATGTCAAGGGTCCTCTTTCAAGAATGCTAGCTATCAGGCCGGGTGTTTGCTACGGACAAAGTTATTCCACAGCAGCCACCGCCACTCCCTTTTATCAGTCCGCAGATGACAAAACTGCATTTAGATATGCCTTTGGAGTGCTCTCACGACAATTTAGCTCTCAAACACCTCCTGCTGCAGCAGTCCAGATGAATCTCATTAGGCAATTGAGAGAACGGACTAGTGCTCCTATCAAAGATGTCAAGGATTCTCTTGTCCAATGCAACTGGGATATTGGTAAGAGAATGAATGAAAGAGAAGTTGGGATTATGCTATTTTATTTCGTAGTCTTTGTGGTTTTGAATTTGGGATGTGGTGGGTTAATTATTGTTCACCTGTAGAGGCCGCACAAACGGATTTGAGGAAAAGAGGGAAAGCTTCGGCAATGAAAAAGGCGGGTAGAATTGCCACCGAAGGATTGCTTGCATTGGCTCAGAATGAGGGGAAAGGCTGCTGTTATTGAGCTTAATTGTGAAACTGACTTTGTTGCCAGAAATGAAATTTTCCAATACTTGGTTGGTTTGTAGTTTTTTCGCTCTTTGTTGTGCTAGCCTTCTTTGGGGATTCAAAGTTGCCTCCAAGTCCTCCATGGTTAATGTTCTGGACCTTATTCTGTTATTGTGATAGTGCAGGCTTTAACTTTAGCAAAACAGGCTTTGCTGGTTGAAAATGGTTCTCAGCTGGTTTCTGGGGTCCATCCTGTAGGTCTCGAGTCTCTGGAGGTGAGATGATACTTTTTGCTAACAATCACTTGTCCTGGTATAATTATCAGTAGCTCATACTGTGGTATCTGACTTAAATTAGGTTTTGAGTTCTCCAACATATTAGGATCTGTTAGTGAAATTGGATTTCTTGGGTGTTATGAGTGAATAATTCTATCCTAATCAGGAGTTGAAGTTCAATCTTGAACATCCAAAGATAAGTGGAGATACAACTGTTCATAATGCAATTACAGAAGTGGCTGCAATGATGGGTGAGAATGTAAGACTCAGAAGGGGCTTTGTGATGTCTGCACCTTCATCTGGCGTTCTTTCCACTTACCTTCATACTAGTCCTCAACCAGGTACAGTGTTTTGGAACTGCGTTCCTTTCTTTTCAAAGAAGATTTTATTCTTGCATGCAAACATAGCACACACGCCCTTGGCTCATACTCATAGAATACTCAACAGAACATGCCATGATCTCTAACATCTCATATGAGCTAGAGGGTCTGGGATACTGAAGGATCTCATTTAGCTCGCACCACCTTATGTGCATGGATTTAGGTTTGGGTCGTATTGCGGGACTTTTATCTCTTGAGATAGAAGATGGGAATTCTCCATTGGATGCTCTCCAGCGTGTTGGATCAGAATTGGCAGTGCATCTGGTAGCAGCAAAACCCTTATTCTTGACTAAGGAAAGTGTTTCCTCTGATGCATTAGAGAATGAACGTGAAATTCTTAAGTCTCAGGTAAACTATAACTTGTGAATCCATTCTGGTTCTGTCAGTAGCTCTTAGAAGTCCATTTTGTTTTGTTCTATTTTTCTGTTGTTAATTACTGTGATATTAGATCAGAGAAGCCCATCTTACTTTGTTTTATTTTTCATACCTGTTTTTAGTTGTTTGTTTTTAACTTTTGAAGATCTCTTTCTGGAGTATTTTCTTGTTATATTGTAGTTCTAACCTTTTCTTTTGGGCAACATCTAAGACATTTATAACCTAATTTAGCTTTGTGGATGCATCTTTGTTTTGATGACTGTTCCTTTTCCATTCAAGGGGTTAGTTTGTGGTTTTAGAAGTTGCATATGTGATGCTATCCACCAACTGAATCAACAGATTACTGCAGGATATTATGCTATTGGATCCTAGGCAGATGATGATATATAAAATCCAATTTGAAACTGATAAAATCAAGAGACATGGGCAGTATCAAATCTTTTGGTATGATGCATTTCTTAGGAGTTAAGTGTTATTGCATGAATATTGGTTGTGTTATGAAAAAATATGGGTTAAGGTTTTATGACAAAAAAAAGGTAGATGTGGGCTGTGAAAAGTATTGATTTCACTGAAGATTGGACATCAAAGGAACTACAAATACAGAGGAATTGGCCTGCTGATTCCAAGGTTCATCTCAGTTGGGTTTGCATCAGAAAAAGTTCATTTTGGAACTTTCTGTGGGCGATGCATATTTTTCTTCTTGTTATGTTTAAGCCATCATTGACCAATGCTATTTCCATTACTATTTTTCTTTGGTAATATTGCTGCAACATTATATTATGTAAAAATGATGCCTGTCAGTTCATGTTAGATTAAATATGACATAGGCCAACTACATGTAGTAACTTGTACACTATAGATTGATTGAGGCTTGTTAACATGTATATCCTTCTGTTGTAAAGGATGTGCTAATGGTTATGCTGAAAAGTATTTTTTGTTTTGTTTTTTGGTAGGTTATAACTGTTTTCTAATCGATTTATTTTTCCATGTAAAGATTTTAATTATTAATAATGGGTTTTTATATGTCAGGCAGAAAGTACAGGGAAGTCTCAAATGGCCATAGAGAAAATGGTGGAAGGCCGTTTGCGTAAATACTATGAGGAAGTTGTTTTGGTAGAGCAAAAATTTGTTATGAATGATACAGTGAATGTAAAGGTATTCCAGGCCACCATCTGTCTCTTTCTATCAGACACACGCACACACTCTGTACAAGCATGTGAATGTGTCGTGTTTGTGTGCACTCTCTCTCTCACACACACTCACACTCACACTCACACTCTGCACAAGCGTGTGAATTTGTGTCTTGTTTGTTAGTGCATCATGTGACTTGTGCAATTGTAAAAAGAAGTGTCTTACATGTTGCCTCACAGACACTGATCAGCAATCTATCCAAGGAAGTGGGCTCACCTGTGAAGATAGGCAACTTTTTCAGAATGGAAGTTGGAGAGGGAATTCAAAGGTAGAGAATGCTTTTCTTTTACCTGGAAGAAAACATAGATCTAGTGACTAGTGAATAAGGATTTTTTAAAATTATGTCATCTCCTCTCTTTGCAACTTATTTGGAATTTCAATATTCCAAAGGCAAGGAATAACCATTTTTGTACCCATAAATTTACTCAGCCTTGATGACCACGGGAAACCATCCCTATTCTGGTATAAACCCTTGAAGCTATTTTCAGAAAGCCTGGTGGCGTTCTGCATGTAACAATATTACACTGTAACAGATATGGTGTGTGAAATCTGAGTAGGAGCAAATAAATGTGACTTCACAATTAATACTGGTTTGTTAACACTGTCGTACAGCTGTTTTCCTGTACCTTGGCTCATTATGTTTGAAGGCAGTTGAGGAATTAATAATACCTGCTAGTTTTGAGAAAAATCATAAAGCCTGCAGAGAAGACCTAGTTTCTCCCCCTTTATGTTTGGTATTCTAACTGGTGTAGTTTTCAGGGAGGAGGCGTCAAGTGGAGATGAACCAGTGGCTCAGGCAGCTTGATTTTAGGAGATCTCTTCCTTTATCTGTGTAGCTCATGAAGATAAGCGATAACAAATTAAAGATGTGATTCTGAAGCTGAGGGCCATCTTGCTTTTTGTAACATTTCAATGGCCACTGTGTTATGCAAGCAGATGATAATGTTAATGCAATGCCGAGTTGAATTTGTTCATGACAATTTTTGTTATTGGCCACGAGCATGAAATGCTGCTTTCTTTTTCTTACAGGATTTCGAGCTTTTATACACATACTGGGAAATTATATACTGAACTGTTAATCATTTGTTCTTTACTTGAAAGCTGGCCCAAGGTAGTGTGATTGGACTTTTCTTGTGTGTGGGTATAGTTGAGCTTGCCGGGAGAGAAAAAAAGCCTAGCATACAGTATTTTTTTTTACCCCTAAGGTGGTAGGGGAAACTAAAAGCGAAAAAGTTAGCCCAAATGTTTGATATTTTGAAGAGGTATGATCTTCTATTTGGAAGTCTTGCTTTAAGTTGGGGCGGGCGACACACATCTATAATTGAAAGCACATGATAGCAACATATTTATCTTTCTTTGCAGATGTTCTCAAGAACAGTGCATCTATTCTGTTGTGGACAGTCCGTTGCCATCAACCTTTAGCCACAAAAGGTACAAAATGTTAGTTTATGTTCTATCTTCGCCTAATCCTGCACGTGAGCACCCATGTATTATTAGATCTGTTTGAAAATGAACTTGTTACTAACTCTTTGATATCAAGCATGGATGCTTGTACATAGGTTAGATGACCTTGAAGTATAAATGCAATAATCTATAATTTTAAACTAGCACATGGTCATGGAGAGCCAATAAAGATTTTTTAACTTACTAAAGAGATGCGAGATGCTTAGAGCAAGTCTAACGGGAGAGGGATCCCGAGAGGCAAAGGCAAATTTTTTAAATTTTGGCTATTCTTGTTCAATTTATTATCTCCAACGTGAGAGACATCCCGAGAGGTATTTTGCCTTTTATTCAACTGGGAAGACATTTCTACCAGATGGAAGGATGGAGAGCTAAATTGAAAAAGGAGTCGTTGGGATTCAAAGAATTATACTGTTGCATTGCAAAACATACAACAACAACAACAACAATCAACAATGAAAACCATAAAATCACAGTTCAAAAATACACAGATAATCAAAAATCACTTGGCAACCAAAAACACAACAACATCCTTCTTTTGCTAGCCAATCTGAACAAACAAAACAACACAACAAATTCAATTTCATGTGAATAAGGGGCTGGGAGTTGAGTTGATTTTGGTTGAGATTTTAATTATATATAGGGCTGAAATTTTTTTTGGTGGTGGTGGAGGAAGAGGGAGGATGCAACAGAGGGAGAGGGGGCGTCTAGAGGGGAGTAAATAGGGGGGGCTGGAGGCTTGCGAGGGGGGCGGCGCATGAAATGTGAAGGAAGGTAGGGTTTGGGTGGGGGGGGGCGGGGCTTTTATACTTAATTATTATTATTATTATTATTATAATAGTTAGCATATTAGGGGGGTTATACTAATTGTTATTATTAATTATAATAATTAGCACGGAAAAATAATTATACAAATATCTTACAACAATTCAAGGATATTTTTGTTGAAATTGAGGTAGAAAAAAAACAAGATAGAAAAATTATGTTAGAGCAACAAGCTTTAATGATTAAACAAAGACAAGAGAAACAAGCAATAGAGATTATGAAGATGGATACTTCTACATTGGATCCAATTTCTGCAGTGTATTTTCAAAATAGAAAGTTGGAAATTATGGCAAATAGAAGTATTAATTTGTAATTAATTTGATTGAATTATTTGTAATGGAATGTATGTTAATTAATTATGTTTGAACTTATTGGTTATTTGTTAATACGTTCAAATATTGTGGATCTTTTAATTATAATTAAATTTATTTTTTTTATTTAAATATAAATAAAAATAATAATTTATTGTTTAGAGAGTTTTTCAAAAGCAATTATTTAATTATATAACTTACTCCTATTAATTGTATAATTAAACTATATATAAAATAATTAAACTTTATTTAAAATAAGATAAAAAAATGGCTCTCCAAAATGATTTTTACTATTGGAGAACACATCAACTAAAAAAAATCATATATACACTATTCAAATAGCCATTTTAAATATTTGACTCTCCAAAATGACTCTTACCATTGGACTTGCCCTTAGGAAACAATAGTATTTTAAAGAAAAAAGAGCAATAAAAACCAGATGTTTGAGTTATTAACTTGTCAGGATCCAATAATATTGAGTAATGTAATGTAATGTAATAATCAAATTTAAACTATAAACAACGCCATTAGACAAAATGTATAGAAATCATTTGGCAACAATTAGCTATAACAAATGAGTTGCTGATATCATACTTGAAAGGTGAAGAGAGAGAAGATCTCTGAAGATTTACCATCATTCTACTATGGACATTGCCCATTAGTAGAAGAGCTTGTTGAGATAGTTTAAAGTGGGTGTTTGGCTCTACGGTAACTTTCTGTGGTTGAGGCTAATCGCAGAACCACGGTGTTTGGTTAAGGGTTAACCGTAGTTTTATAACTACGGGGACCACCCAAAACTAAAGTTAAGCCTCAGTTTTGGAAAATCATCCTTTTCACCCCCCAAAACATAGTAACTTAGTTACTTCTATTTGTGTGTTTATTTATGTGTTTGTTCATCGACTCATCTCTCTCTTTCTAGATTATGCCCTTGAAGTATCGTGTAGATAGTTTCATTGGCAGATCGAAACTTTTTGTGACTCCTGTTTCTGGGTTTTGCTTGATTTGTATCATTTCTGTAGTTTATTGATTATATGCCCCTTTAGTTTAAAGTTAATTGATTAAAATCATAATAATAAATTATAAAAAAGTTTTTTTAATTATTCCAAAACATAAATACAAAATAACAGGGACAGTAAATATTTTTCAATCTTATCAAAACATAAAAACAAAATAATATAAAGTAGATATTTTACAATCTCAGCACGTGTACTTTTGAATTGGATTGATATTTACTTACTAATAGTGATTTATTAATTATTTCAGTAAAAAAAAGATTTTATTTTTTATTTTTTGATTTAAATCATAGATTAAATATTTAAAATTATTAAACTTTTAAATTTATCAAATCAATATAAAAAAACACGATAAAAGTTTTGTTTTAGTAATATACGAGCAGTATACCCGCGCGATGCGGTGGTTTTTTTTTACCTATGTAGAAAATTGATTGCTTTTATATGTATTGTATTTTATTATTTTAATATTTAGTTAGTATAATTATATTTAAGAATACTGATATGAATTTTTGTCCTTCAAAAAATCCAAAGTCATTTTTCCTCTCCCTCAATATATTTTTAGGCGATAATATTCAATAAATATCAGACATATTAGAAATAAAAATATTGTAATTTGTTTTTAAAACATAAACTTAATTTTTTTTTGTGCTATAATTATTTATTTGCCATCTAAAAAGAACAGTCTAATGGAAACGGGAAGTGACTTGTATATTTTTTAATTTGACTTGTAGATAATGCAGGTAAATTTGTCAACATTTTTTTTTGAGATGTTTATTTTTTTTCCAGTAATATTAGATCTAAAATATTAAAAATGAAAACATTGGAAATTCTTGTAAAGAAATAAACTTAAATAAAAGAGCACAAAATTAAATTTTGAAGCCAATCTTTTTTTTATATAAGATTTATTAATCATATTATTATATTAAATATATTTAAGAAAACATGATATGAATTTCTGTCCTTCAAAAAATCTTAGGTCATTTTTCCTCTCTCTCAATATATTTTTTTAGGCTGATAATATTCAATAAATATTCAAACATATAACTAGTTTTAAAATATTTTAATTTGACATAAATATACAAATATATAATTAATTTGACATAATTTCAATAATATATTTAATTTAAAAGGATAATCTTAGGCTATTTTGTTCTCTCTCTATATATTCTTAGGCTGATAATATTCAATAAATATTAGAACATATAATTGGTTTCACATATTTTAATTTGACATAAATACACAGATATATAATTAAAAAAGTCAAAACACTGCAAAATTTATTTCAAGAAATAAACTTATACAAAAAGAGCACAAAATTTAATTTTTGAAGCCAATATTTTTTTTATTTTATAACATTTATTCATCGTATTATTATATTAAATGTATTTAAGAATCATCGATATGAAATTTCGTCCTTAAAAAAAATCCTAGGTCATTTTTCCTCTCCCTCTATATATTTTTAGGCGATAATATTCAATAAATATTTGAACATAATATTAGTTTTACATACTTTAATTTGACATAAATATACAAATATATAATTAATTTGATATACTTTCAATAATATCTTTAATTTAAAAGACAAAATTGAAGTAAACTCAAACATTGAAATCAAATAATTCAAAACAAAACCGGAAATTAAAAGAACTAGGATTGAAATGAAACTGAAATCTATAATTATCTTGCATAGAAGGATAGAATTGAAAGAAATCAAACTTTTGATACCTAAAATATTAAGGATTTATAATAAATTTCATGGAAGGATGAAATTGAAATTAATCAAAACTTTGATACCAAAAATATTTAGAATTTCAGCCCAACCCGCAAAATTAAAAGCATGAGGACCGAACTGGAACTTCAATACATAATCAATTTCAATTGAAGGACGAAATTGAAACAAATCAAAACCCATTTAATAGAAATAAGGGCCAGAAAAACAAATTATAACGTTCAGGGACTGAAATGAAATTTGACAAAAACAGCTTAGCTGACGTCATCTGGTGCAGGCGGGAGAGAGAAATTAGGGGGGGGGGGATTCAAACGACCATTGACACGTCTCCGGACACCATAGTGCCACACGCGCCGCACCAGGAGGAAGGGAACATGCCTGAAAATCATTCTAGACGGCGGTTGTTCATTTTCCGACGCCATATGACGTCACACGCGCCGTTCGAAAAACGTGTGAGCGTTGAGACGAACAACGCGTTCTGTGACGCGCCACACAGCTGGCATTAAAAAAATAAATTAAAAATGGCTAATTACAGGAACGCCCCTAACACGCAGGCGTGTGTTTTGTCCTTTTCGAGGGACAAAACGGTTAATGCACTGTTCATTTAAACACTAAAAAAATAAAGAACCGGTCAGACGAACCGGACCGAACCGGGCTGAAAACGGTCACTGACCGTCCAGCCCCTGAAAATAGCGGCGTTTTTTGTCTTTTTTGGGGACTAATTTCGTTAATACAATGTTCAAAATCGGAAAAAAAAAAAAGAGGACATACACTCGCGAATCACCGGGTCAAACTGCACATGAATAGTGACAATGAGTCACGGTGAACAATGTTGTTACTGTTGAAAAACTCGTTTTGTTTTAGAGTATTTGATAATAGTTCAAAACCCCGTTCTAATTAAACGAATAAAAATTATAATCAAATATTTCAATTTCAGTTGCGAATCTCAACTAAAAATAATTTTTATAAAAATATATATTTTTAACCCGGACAACAATTGCAATATCAAATAAAAATTGAAATCTGTTGCAATCTTCTGCTGCAAAAGATTGCATGACGAGATTGAAAAAAAAAACATGTCACCAGAGCAACACTCCGTAAAAGAAAACTGAAAAAAAGGAAGTGAGCATCATTTCATGGTACAATCAATTTAAAAATGTCAAAATATTCTACCCTCAGTTAAGTAGGCGGGACAGCATATCTGTGCCTCGGTGAACACTTTTTTCATATTCTTCCATTATTATTTTTTCTCAATTTTGGGAGTTGGTTCGATCTCTAGCTTCATCACAGGAGCTATCGCTGCTGTGTGTGTACCCGAGCTCATACCTGTTATGGCCATCAAGCTGCTTCCATTATCTCAAGAGAAACAAGAGAGGAAGAAGACTAAGAGGTCTGTCTCAACCCGTACATGTCATTTCTTACAGAAAAATACAACAGAGCTTTTTCACACAGTGCTTACAAGGAGTAGGAGATGACTGGAAAGGGGGTGGTTCGGAGAGAGGAGGGAGGGCTATTCCTATCCCCAGACTGGTAAGAATGAGCTCTAATGAAATTTAAGGCTGGTCAAGACATTGTTGTTGACAGGATCAGCCAAGTGATCCAGGAGGTTCTGGTATGGTCCCACTCCGGTCACGAGACCTTGAACAAAGTAACCCAAGATGGCCAGCATAGCCAGCCTGCCGTTCTTCACCTCCTTCAACTTCAATTCTTTCAGTGACTTCTCATCTTTCCCAAATCCGAGTGGGTTAAACAAGGGTCCGCCGGGGTAGGCTGGTTCTCCTGACCCACCCAAATACTTCTCGAATCCCAAGAAATACTGCTTGCCCATGGAGCCTGGATTTGCCCAGTCCTGGAGTCTCCTGTGCTCTGCGAATCCCATGAGCGCCATCTCAAAAACAAAAAGCGTGTATGGATCTGCCCAGTAGCTGTATGTCCCGGCCGGCGGGATAACACCGGTCTTGAACCAAGGGATGGGCGGTCTCTGGAGGTATGAGGCCAGCCTTTCCGAGAATCTCCGGTACAATGGCACCAACCGCCCCCAGCATGGCATACCGTCCGTTGATGATCTCGCCGTAGGCTAACCACTTTGGCTCGATGAACCCTCCGGTGCCTTCAGGGTCTGAAAGTCCAAGTGGGATCGAATCCGAAGTCACCTGGAAGGCTGTAAAGTAGAAAGTTTCGAAGAGGAAGAGTGAATTAGAAGACAAATTAACTTTCGCGATGATCATCTGTGTATTGTTAATTTTATATCCAATCATGATTTACCTGCCATCCAAGTAAGACAGACTTTGTTTCGAAGCGAACCAGAGCTGCCTGTCTGCTCCTTGCTGAAAAAGATCACGCAACACGAGATCGAGAGTTACTACATGATCAGCCATAGCCTCTGCTTTAATATCTGTAAATGAAACCAGTGAAAGAAGCAGATATATACCTTGACAGGGGGAGTAGAAGCTGCTCTAACAACGAAAGAGCTTTTCCTCGAGGAAACAAATGACGAATGGGTTCGTCTTGCTCCTATTATTTTCCTAGCAGATTCCACTGAAGAGGTAAGAGATGATGACACAAGTGCTTGTGTTGCCATTTTCCCTCCTTCTTCTTCTTCTTCTTCTTCTTCTTCTTTTTCTGGTGCACCACCACCACACAAGAATGGCGCTGATAGACTGCAACTCTCGCCTGCAATGAACAAAACGAGGGGGAAAATGAGGGCCAAATCAAGGTAAACCACTACTTGTGGGCTTGGAATCTTGTCTGGCATGAGATGTGGCCCAACTTTTAGATCAGGTTGGGATCTGGTTGTCCAACAGGGAATTCACACGTGGATTGATTACTTGGATAATGGATATTGTCATCGCTGTGTAGGTGGTGTAGAAGCTCCTTTGCCACGTGGATGCCTCGGGATCCTCAAACATCTTAGATTATCAGATGGGCAATATCTTCTCAACCCCCCCTTTTTTAATAAACTAAAAAAAATCGTGTTGAGAATCATGGGCTGGAAAGCCCATCATTGCTTGCCTGAGTTATAAGGCTAGGCCCGTTTAATACACTTGTAAATTCCATCCATTTCACTTTGAAGAACTCTTAGAGCAACTCCAATGACAAGAGTTATTTTGAAGAATCAAAATTTTAAAATAGTTTTTTGAATAATATATATATGACTTTTTTTTTGATATGTGCTTCAATGGTAAAACTCATTTTAGAGAGTTATTTTTTTTATTATTTTAAATATAGTGCAATTATTTTGTATGTAGTTTAATTATGCAATTAATTATACAATTAATAGGAAATAAGTTATATAATTAAATAATTATTTTTAAAAAAACCCTCCAACAATATAATTATTAATTTTATATATAATTTTTTACTCTTGTTGAGGTATTGTTAAATAAAAACAAAAACAAATAATTTTTGATATAATTACATTATTTTCTAATATATATATATATATATATATATATATATATATATATATATATATATATATGTTGCGCATTTTGCCTTCTTTGCATGAGTTACTACAAATAGCAGCTTATGCACGGGGTGTCATTTTTGACTCTCCAAATGGCACCCTCGTTGGAGTGTCAAAAGTTAAACAAACAAGCTAAACAATTTATTTTTTATTTTTGCCTCTGCATATGCTTTCTTGACTGCAATTGCTCTTATATCTCATATCATTTTAAAAAATAAAATAAAATAAAATAAAATTCAAACTCCCTTATAAAACTAGGCTGATTACAGATTTCATGCTCAAAACTTCAATCGAGATATTCCAGTTACATTCTACTTGTTTTGTTTCATGAATATTTTTTTTGTTCTTTTTTTAATCTATAAATTTATTCTTTTAACTCTTGATTTCTTGAACATTAAATTTCATAGTTTATCATAAATTCTTTTTTATAGTTATATTAGTCTCGTGACCTATAGTTGCGAATTTAGAGGATTTACTCAGTTGACTCAAATTTTTTATTGAAAAATGCATGATTTTTCTCTAAAATTTAAGAAAAAATCCAAAAAAACATTCAAAAAATTCCTCACTTCAAAAATATATTTTATTTTCATGCATATAATCAAATCCTAAAAAGATAAAATCATGTTTATGTCATGTTTTAAAAATACAAAATGGATATCATAATTAATTTATGACTATGCATTAGGGTTTGATCAAAATACCAAAAATCTCATAATGATTACTTTGTATAATTAAAATTTAGAGTGTTGGGATCAAGTTGTAGATTTTAGTATTTTGAGGTATAAAATTACATTGTAAATATTTTTTTTAAGTATTAAAGATATAAAATAGAAAATAAATATGATGCTAAATTTGGACCTAAGAATAGTTAGGTTTAACCCTAATAAGATAAAAACTTCCTCACAAAAAGATATTTGTTTTGAATGTTAGATGATACCAACAAATAAAAATATATTTTAGATTAGCAATCAATTAATGATGTAGTTTACCATAGGTAAGATAGAGTGATGTGTCTTTTCCCTTATATAATTAGTCTATTCACCTAGACTCTCGTCAGACTATTAGGTTTTCTAGTGATTATAATACTAAAGTGGTGACTCTTGAACTCTATAATCATAACTTTATAATTAAACTCAAAACTCTTTTCGATTATAAGAGGCAGATCCACCATTCAGTGTCATGCACGTCATGACACCTTGAAAAATAACTTGATAATATCCCCTTTATCATTTTATTGACCTTATAATTGGTTCAGATCAAATTTAGCATGCCACAATTCTTCTCCTCATCCAAAGACTTACTATTTATTCATGAGATAAACTTAGATTGGTTGAATCTTTCTTGATGATTAATTGTTTCAAATATATTTGATGACCAATCATCTCATGTCATTGTTAAAATATTTAATGTGGGTTCAAGCCCAACCATTATGCAAAGTTTTTCAAAGAAGGACAAGATTGTCTACCCATTAGGATACAATTAGCTTGAACTAAGATGGTAGGATCTAAAAACCTCCCTCATGAATCTTCAAAGAGAAAGAGTATCTCATCCCATATATATAGATAGGAATGGTAATTTAAAAATAACCCTAAAAGGTTTCTATGGTTAGTTTGTTGATGTGCTCATCAAAGTGAGATATTTGAGCCACATACTTTGTTAGGTTGGGGACTGACCATGAATTTCACAACCATAACACTTTATGCTATTAGGGATGTTGTTTTTAGGATCCTAAAACAATCTACCTCTCTCCTAAGTGTCTGTAACAAGAGGAGAAAAATGACTCTAATGAAAAGTCTTTTCTCAACTCCCTACCAGAAAAGAATGTCATTTGAACTCCTCGTTAAGGGATGAAGCTTCTCTTTTTAAAAATATATTAGTCTTTTTTGGGATCTATTTTTGTTCTAATTAAAAGAAATATATGGAAAAGGATTATCTGAAATAAACATTTAAAATAAACTTTTTTTTTTTTTTTGGATTGAGAACAAAGGTGACAAGGATGATTTTTTGGGGTCTTGTCATATGAGCATCTTTTCCAAAAGCATGGAGATTGCAAGTGAAAGAAAAGTCATAAGCAAAAACAATTAGGGTATAAAAAAAGATTTTTTACTTAGATCGTTGAATAAATAATTTTTGACATCATCACAAATCTCTAGAAATCAACTCAGTTACCACATTAAATGTAAGTCGTCGTTTTGTTTTCCAATGAACATTTTTCCCAATAAAACCAAGCCACTTACGCTTGAGGAACTAAATGTCTTGGGAACAAAATCTTTTTCGGTAAAGGTAAAAAAAGGCTCTCATTAGTGCTAACAAGACCTTTTTCAAGATCTTTTTTTGTACAATATACAAAGATTTAGAGGGCTACAAAACCTTTGCATATAATACACAAAAAAAATTATAGGGCTATTAATGGATTAACTCGAACTAGAATTATAAACAAGTTTATAGTAGTAATTCATCATATTTGGGCTTAGTCAAGTACTAAGTCCAAACACTTACGGGTTTGACAATATGCTAAACCCATCATCTCTAGAGCATATGTGGGTTTGATGATCTGCAAGACTCGCTATCTTCAATAATCCGATGAGTGAAAAGTATTTTACTCTAATAAATCAGAGATATTTTATATCATGAATTATTCTAATACAATATGATATATACATATCTTAATATTGACATAAAACACACATATATAAATAATACTTATTATTTTATCATATTATTTCATATACATGATTCAAGTATATATGTGTAATAACTTTTTTTTTATTTTTTTTATTAATTAATAAATAATACTTGGTAATGAATACTCATTATATACCCAAAAATCCGATTAATAGTTTATAAATATCTAAAAAGATTTACCTGATAAATAATACATATAATAGGGATATCAAGAATTTTTACTTTATATTGCATATTTATTTTGAGAGCATATGTAATATTATTATGTTTTTTTTTCCTCATAAATATCACTTATTTAATTATTAAAAATTCTCTAAATTCATAAAAAAAAACATGTACCAAGTATCAATCACTAATCAGCTTAACTAGAAAAAATAATAATAAATTGCTTGATTATCTAAAATATAAGTTTTTTGATATTCTAGACTTCATCAAATATCATTCAATTAAAAAAAAAAAAAAACACCACCACCAACGGAATTAACAACCTTGTTCCAAGTTAAACAAAGACATAAATCACAAGAAACTGAGAACGATAGTCAAGGAGATGCTTCGAATTCGAAGAGTGTTAGAGGAGAAGAAACTCCTGAATTTAATTGCAAGAAGCTCAAGAACAAGATGGATGAGCAGCAGTACAGAAGTAATGAGCTTTGGGGATGGGAGCCATGGAGCTCTGGGACTGCCCACTTCTCTGATAGGCCACGGTATGGATGCTTATGAACCCACCCCGGTTACTGGGCTTCCTTCTGATATCACATTAGTCAGCGCGGGACACTACCACTCGCTTGCCGTCACTTCTCATGGCCAGCTCTGGGCATGGGGTCGCAACCACGAAGTCCAGCTCGGCCGCGGCCTCCTTAATACCAGGTCACATTTTCATCAAACAAATTGCCTGCCAACTGTTTGTTTTATTTCCCCAATTTTACAGTTTTTCATTTGAAAAAACAGAGAACAAAAGATCCAGTAGATGATTGTATGAACCTTGTTTGATCATAAGCAGAGATACATGGAATGAACCGAAGAGAGTCGAAGGGTTGGATCAAGTGCAAGTCACTGCTGCATTTGCATCTGGTGTTGTCTCTGCAGCGATCGGAGATGATGGGTCATTGTGGGTTTGGGGCAGGTCTAAGCGTGGACAGCTTGGTCTCGGCAAAGGCATAACAGAAGCCTCGGTGCCATCTATAGTTGAAGCACTTGAAGGTGAAAAGATAGCTAAAGGTAGAACGAATTCTCACGTTTCTTAAGTAGCACCAGCACAAGGCTACCCCATGTCGATATAATAACCATAGAATGTTTCGAGTAATCTAACTCGAAAGATGGGAAGCTTCTTGATTTCAATTTTCTTCAACAGGTATCATTTGGTTGGGGGCACGCTCTCGCGCTGACTGTGGATGGAAAATTGTTTGGCTGGGGTTATCTGGCTGATGGCAGGTTAGGAAAGATGGGTGGTCTTGTTGAGGCATCTCCACTTGATTCCAGTATGAATGTAGCTAAACATGAAGTAATCACACAATCAACATTGGAAGTTGCTGAAAGACTGGTTTTAGAAGGAATGGAGAAAAGAAATGGACATGCCGATAGTTTGGGATCCCTGTTCAGTGGAAGAATTAAAAGGTGTTGAAGTTGTAGACATTGCATGCGGGCTTGATCATTCTTTGGTTCTTTGCCGTGAGTAATGACATTACATAGTTGTGAATGTGTTAATATGTGTAGATGTGCATTGCTTATTTATTTTAGTTGCACAATTTTCAGGTGACGGCACTCTATTAAGCTCGGGGAGCAATATATATGGACAGTTGGGGAGGGCAAACCATGACATAGGATTGTTTCCGGTTGATATAAGCTTCCCGGCCGCGTCTATTGCATCAGGCCTCGGCCATTCTTTGGCAATTTGCCGAGTTAAATCATCAGAGGGCGAAGGAGATGCCACAGGTATAGTTTCATGGGGATGGAACCAGAGTTCCCAGCTTGGAAGGCCAGAGCCAGAGAATGTCCCAATGGAAGTTGAGGGATTGGCAGGGGAAACTGCTATTTTAGTGTCCGGTGGGCGAGCACATTCCATCGCTGTCACATCTAAAGGAGAGGTGTGGGTATGGGGCTGTGGTAGGAATGGCAGGCTTGGGCTAGGGAGCTCATGTGATGAACCTGAACCAGTTATGCTCGACAGTCTAGAGGGTTGTGAAGTTTTGCAGGCCGTGTCAGGGTTTGATCATAACCTAATCCTGATAGCTCGGTGAAAGTATATAGTTTTGGCGCAGTTTCAAACCACTTATCTTATATTGTGGAATGAATAGTATTTATTAACACATTTTTACGCTGCTATGCCTATCCACAAAGACATGCATTTTTTCATATTTCACTTCCAAGTTACTTATATCCATTTTGTTTCTTTATAGGTCCCTGAAATTTTATTTTATTTTTGCATTTCAGTCATTAAACTTAATTTCTCTTCAATTTTATCTTTGCAAGTTATTTTGGCATGATTTTATGTATAAGGAGCATTTTTCATTTATATGTTAAAGTTTGATTTTATAGAATTGAATTTTAGGTCATTCTTTTTTAAAAAAGAACATGGACTAAAATTTACAAAGAAATAGATTGTTATTTTAATAAAGGAATGAAAAACTTCTATTTCACCCCTCATGTTTTAAATAATATATTTATATGATCCTTGTTGTTTTAGATTTTTTTTTATTTTTGTCTAACCTTTTTTTCATGTTTTAGTCTATGAATATTGATAGTAGGGAAAAGGAGAATTTTGTTTTGATTCATTTTGATTTTGAGTTTTTGAAGTGAATGTATGCTATTTTACAGTTGAAAATGTCATTTATGAGCTTTTAGGATTGTTCAAGATATTTTTATGTAAAAGACATGTTGAAAATAAGTATTTGAGATTCAAAAACCCTAATCCCTTTTTTTTTATATCACTAGAGGGAATAAGAAAATGCTCCAATGATTGACATGTAGTTTGTTAAAAAAAACTAGGGTTAAGGACATCTTCACTCATTTAAAAAAAAAACTGATGCGAACCTCGTCTGATAGAAGTGTAACACAATAGAAACCTGCCCCAAGGCACCAACACTATTGGAATGAGTAGAATGACGCCACGAAGCCAGTTAATCTTCGATAAGTCGGATTCAGTTCGTTCAAGAACTAAAGAATGCAAGAATCACTCTCACACATAAACTGAAAAGTTCAGAATTAAGTTTCATCAATGACTGCCGAAATTAGGGTTACATGAGTTTAAATATTTCTTAAAAAGTAACCCTAATGGACCTCTTATGTGGACTTAAAAGAGGTCCACTGAAAACTGACCCAAAATCCTAAATTAAAAAGCCCATGACTTAATCCAAGCAAGCCTTGGACCCTAGCTGAAAGCAAAGTCTTAATTAAACCCAAACAAGCCTTGGGCTGTAGCTATGTAACTTAAATAAAGCCCATAATGTTTATTTATTCTTTTCCATCTAGCCCATCAATCCCATGTTTCCAAGTTGTAGTAGGATTCTTTTGGCTCCTTTGTTTTCCTCACTTCATGGCCCAAATAAAGCTGGATTGGACCCCTCCTACACATAGATACTTCAATGGTCCTTCCAATTATGACTTGGGTGAAACCTTCAAAACCAAGAATCAAGCCCCTAAACATGTAATGTGTCTTTGCTGGAGTTTCTGGGTCGGTTCGCATCAAGATTTTTAATACAAAACCGAGTATGTGCTTTTCAAGTACTCCAGGAACTGATTAACCTGGGAAAGCTTTGGCTGCATCCTTTTGTTTGCAGTTAGTGCAGATGTTCTGGAGCTGATCACTCGACTACCACGGGCAACACATCTTTAACCTGGATTTTTTTGTTGTATCAAGGACCTTCAATTTGAGTTTTCTTTTGTAGATTTTCATAAAATTTATACTGGTTTATCATTTGAGTTCAATTGTGTGTGCTTTCAGGAGAGTATTAACTGTTTTAAAGAAGACTAGTGCAGTTCTTTGAGGCTTTGGACGTGGTCTATTATTACCTTCTCCCAGCTTCATAACAGACCTCATCAATATAGCTGTCAGGTTTGCTCTTTCTATCTCCACGTGCTTTTCAACTTCAACTCGTGAGGATTTTCACCACAACTTACAACATGCTCTCTCATTTTGATGAAAACATAATAGTTTCAACTACTTACATCAACTCTAAGTTTGCCCCCCCGCCCTCTGTGCTTTTTTTATGGGTTGTGACTGGTTATTTATATTCAATTTATGAGTTGATGGTGATCATGTTTCATTATGGTTTCATGAATACTCACAAGGTGTAAGATTGTCAAATGGATGGGATTTTTTCATTTTTGCATCCATCTCATGGATGAAAATTTCTGGAACTTGGTGTTTGAGTTTGTGTGATCATTTTGCAGGGGTCCTCGGAGAGCTCTATGCTGTATGGAACATTCGAGAGCTTTAGTATTTTTTAGTTTTACCTACTCCTTTTTCCTTCGTTCTTGCCTTGGAATTCTGGGTTTGGGATGGCATCAAGGATTAATCTCTTAGTTTTCGAGTCTAGGATAGCACCGAGCATCAAGGAATGCCATGAAGTCAACAAAGAATTATACATCAGCACAGGCTATCAAAAGAGAAGTCATTTTTCTTTTCCATTATTTTCATGATCTATCTTTGTTTGTTCCTTTCCATTGAACTTTCTTTCTTTCTTTCAACATTTTCTTTCTTTCCTTTTAATTTTTGAGAAGTGGGTGTTTTTTTTTCCTTCTAGTGTCTGGACTCTGCTTGCATGTGTTTCTAGGAACCCCAAGCTATCGAGGAGCATATATGGACCGCAACTTAGATGAAGTGTTTGATTCACCACCTTACTCTCTTTTATCTACCTGTGTTTTTCTGTTTTTCTTTGGAATCTTTCTAGAAGCATGAATGTGAACACTTTTCTTTCTCACATGATGTTTTTGGAAGCGACAATCTGTATTGATTTGTTACAGCTTCTATTCGTGTATTGCGATTGACTTTTTATTTTCTGTTTGTATGTAGCTCTTAGGCAGCTAATATAGATTTTTAATGCAAAACCGAGTATATGCTTTTCAAATACTCCAGGAACTGATTAAGCTGGGAAAGCTTTGGCTGCATCCTCTTGTTTGCAGTTAGTGCAGATGTTCTGGAGCTGATCACTCGACTACCACGGGCAACGCATCTTTAACCTGGATTTTTTTGTTGGATCAAGGACCTTCAATTTGAGTTTGCTTTTGTAGATTTTCATAAAACTTACACTGGTTTATCATTTGAGTTCAATTGTGTGTGCTTTCAGGAGAGTATCGACTGTTTTAAGGAAGACTATTGCAGTTCTTGGAGGCTTTGGACGTGGTCTATTATTACCTTCTCCCAGCTTCATAACCGACCTCATCAATACAGCTGCCCGATTTGCTCTTTCTATCTCCACGTACTTTTCAACTTAAACTCGTGAGGATTTTCACCACAACTTACAACATGCTCTCTCATTTTGATGAAAACATAATAGTTTCAACTGCTTACATCAACTCTAAGTTTGCCCCCCACCCCTCTGTGCTTTTTTTATGGGCTGTGAGTGGTTATTTATATTCAATTTATGAGCTGATGGTGATCATGTTTCATTATGGTTTCATGAATACTCGCAAGGCGTAAGATTGTCAAATGGATGGGATTTTTTTTATTTTTGCATCCATCTTATGGATGAAAATTTCTGGAACCCGGTGTTTGAGTTTGTGTGAATCATTTTGCGGGGGGTCCTCGAAGAGCTCTACTGTATATGGAGCATTCGAGAACTTCGAGTATTTTTTTAGTGTTTACTTGCTCCTTTTCCTTCGTTCTTGCCTTGGAATTCTGGGTTTGGGATGGCATCAAGCATTAATCTCTTAGTTTTCGAGTCTAGGATAGCACCGAGCATCAAGGAATGCCATTAAGTCAACAAAGAATTATACATCAGGACAGGCTATCAAAAGAGCAGTCATTTTTCTTTTCCATTATTTTCATTATCTATCTTTGTTTGTTCCTTTCCATTGAACTTTCTTTCTTTCTTTCTTTCTTTCAATATTTTGTTTATTTCCTTTTAATTTTTGAGAAGTGGGTGTTTTTTTTCCTTCTAGTGTCTAGACTCTGCTTGCATGTGTTTCTAGGAACACCAAGCTATCGAGGAGCATATATGGACCGCAACTTAGATGAAGTGTTTGATTCACTACCTTACTCTCTTTTATCTACCTGTGTTTTTCTGTTTTTCTTTGGAATCTTTCTAGAAGCATGAATGTGAACAGTTTTCTTTCTCACATGATGTTTTTGGAAGCGACAGTCTGTATTGATTTATTACAGCTTCTATTCGTGTACTGCGATTGACCTTTTGTTTTCTGTTTGTATGTATCTCCCAGGCAACTAATATAAATTTTTAATGCAAAACTGAGTATGTGCTTTTCAAGTACTCCAGGAACTGATTAACCTGGGAAAGCTTTGGCTGCATCCTCTTGTTTGCAGTTAGTGCATATGTTCTGGAGCTGATCACTCGACTACCACGGGCAACGCATATTTAACCTGGATTTTTTTGTTGGATCAAGGACCTTCAATTTGAGTTTGCTTTTGTAGATTTTCATAAAATTTATACTGGTTTATCATTTGAGTTCAATTGTGTGTGCTTTCAGGAGAGTATCGACTGTTTTAAGGAAGACTGCTGCAGTTTTTTGAGGCTTTGGACGTGGTTTATTATTACCTTCTCCTAGCTTCATAACTGACCTTATCAATACAATTGTCGGGTTTGCTCTTTCTATCTCTACGTGCTTTTCAACTTAAACTCGTGAGGATTTTCACCACAACTTACAACATGCTCTCTCATTTTGATGAAAACGTAATAGTTTCAACTGCTTACATCAACTCTAAGTTGGCCCCCCCCCTCTCTGTGCTTTTTTTATGGTTTATATTCAATTTATGAGCTGATGGTGATCATGTTTCATTATGGTTTCATGAATACTCGCAAGGTGTAAGAATGTCAAATGGATGGGATTTTTTCATTTTTGCATCCATCTCATGGATGAAAATTTCTGGAACCTGGTGTTTGAGTTTGTGTGAATATTTTGCAGGGGTCCTCGGAGAGCTCTACGCTGTATGGAACATTCGAGAGCTTCAGTATTTTTTAGTTTTACCTGCTCCTTTTCCTTCATTCTTGCCTTGGAATTCTCGGTTTGGGATGGCATCAAGCATTAATCTCTTAGTTTTCGAGTCTAGGATAGCACCGAGCATCAAGGAATGCCATGAAGTCAACAAAGAATTATACATCAGGACAGGCTATCAAAAGAGCAGTCATTTTTCTTTTCCATTATTTTCATGATCTATCTTTGTTTGTTCCTTTCCATTGAACTTTCTTTCTTTCTTTCTTTCAATATTTTGTTTATTTCCTTTTAATTTTTGAGAAGTGGGCGTTTTTTTTTTCCTTCTAGTGTCTGGACTCTGCTTGCATGTGTTTCTAGGAACCCCAAGCTATCGAGGAGCATATATGGACCGCAACTTAGATGAAGTGTTTGATTCACTACCTTACTCTCTTTTATCTACCTGTGTTTTTCTGTTTTTCTTTGGAATCTTTCTAGAAGCATGAATGTGAACAATTTTCTTTCTCACATGATGTTTTTGGAAGCGACAGTCTATATTGATTTGTTATAGCTTCTATTTGTGTACTGTGATTGACCTTTTGTTTTCTGTTTGTATGCATCTCCCAGGCAACTAATATAGATTTTAAATGCAAAACCGAGTATGTGCTCTTCAAGTACTCCAGGAACTGATTAACCTGGGAAAGCTTTGGCTGCATCCTCTTGTTTGCAGTTAGTGCATATGTTCTGGAGCTGATCACTCGACTACCACGGGCAACACATCTTTAACCTGGATTTTTTTGTTGGATCAAGGACCTTCAATTTGAGTTTGCTTTTGTAGATTTTCATAAAATTTACACTAGTTTATCATTTGAGTTCAATTGTGTGTGCTTTGAGGAGAGTATCGTCTGTTTTAAGGAAGACTGCTGCAGTTCTTTGAGGCTTTGGACGTGTTCTATTATTACCTTCTCCCAGCTTCATAACTGACCTCATCAATACAGCTGTCGGGTTTGCTCTTTCTATCTCCACGTGCTTTTCAACTTCAACTCGTGAGGATTTTCACCACAACTTACAACATGCTGTCTCATTTCGATGAAAACATCTTGACCCATCATCTAACTAGATGAAAACCAAGACTACAAAGGATTGAAATGCCACACCAAGAAAACCTAAGAATCCCTCAACAATCAAGGTGATAATTTTTGTTGTTTGAACGCCACAAGATTAACTTGATAAGTCCGTTAATGGTCTGACCATGTTGGTAATGTTGGTAACATTTTGCATGCTAACTATTTGCCTCTTTAATTGCTTTGATGACGTGGACTAAGCCATGATTATTATTTGAGCCCATCTTGATCTTTTTAGAATTAGCTCAATTCTCTTGGATTAGCCCATTTATTGCTTCCTTGAAATGTTTGACTCTAAGTCTTGTAATTAGACCACTTGGAAGTAAAAAAGGTCTTGTGCAAATTAAGCACCATTTCCAAGTGTATGATCAACATGTCCAGCTTCTTAGTTTGCTTCATGTAGGCTAATTCCAAATGGGCTTGACCTTTTCTTCATCCATCTTAATACCTTGTACAGTTACTACATATCAAAGAAACACAATTTTCTTCATGCAAAATGTGCACTTATTGAAATTAGCATATAGTTTTTCATATTGCAATACATTAAGCACACTACGCAAATAATCAAGATGCTCATTCAAGTTTTAACTATAAATTAGGATGTCATCAAAATACACAACCACAAACTTACCAATTAATGCACACAATACATGATTCATGAATCTCATAAACATACTAGGTGTATTTGTAAGCCCAAACGGCATGACAGATCACTCATACAAACCATGTATAGTCTTAAATGTTGTTTTCCATTCATCACCTTCTTTCATCCTAATCTAATGGTACCCACTTTTGAAGTCAATTTTAGAGAAATTACATGCTCTAGACAACTCATTTAATATGTCATCAAGTCTAGGGATACAATATCTATACTTTACTGTTATGTTGTTGACGATGCGATAGGCCAACACACATCCTTCATGTTCCATTCTTTTGAGGCACAAGTAGGACTATCATAGCACAAGGGCTCATACTCTCATGGATGTACCTTTTCATCATCAACTCATTTACCTGCCTTTGTAGCTCTTTTGTCTCCTTGGGATTGCTTTTATAGGCTTGACGATTAGGAATCGGCGCTCAGAGTACAAGGTCAATCTGATGCTCAATTCTTCTTATTGGTGGTAATCCATTAGCGATGTCTCCAGGGAATACATCATTATACTCTTGCAATAAAAAAATAGCCATATTAGGAACAACAAAATCAATATTGTTAGTGTTTAAATAAGTCTTCTTATACACAAGTAAGATCATCGACTTGTTAGTAAAAAACACAAATCTGATTTGAGGTCCTTTAGCATAACAATTTGGTTGTTTCTTTAGTTTTTCACTCCTCGGGTCTTACCTCCACTCTCAACCAGTTTAATTAATGATTTAGATTTAATTATATATGGTCTTCTCTCACCATTTTCCTTGTATTATTTTCACTCTTCCCATCCTCACATTCCATTTTTAATTTTAATTTATCATCATACACTAATTATGGAGACAAAGGTACAAGAGTAATGGTTTTACCATCATTTACAATAGCGAACCTTTTCTAAATCCATCATGAATCATTTTCTAATCAAACTGTCATGGACACCCCAATAGTAAGTGACTAACATGCATTGGAACTACATCATACATAACTCATCAGAATACTTCCCAATAGAAAACACAATTGGCACTTGCTTAGTAAACTTCACTTTACCATATTCATTCAGACATTGCAATCTTATTCACATTAAGCATCCTAGGCCTTATTGTGTTTCACTAGCTACATTAGCACAACTACCATCATCCATTATCATGTTACACACCTTATTTTGTGTTGGGCATCGAGTGTGAAACATGTTTTCTAGTTGCTATTCTACAACATCTTCTTTGATATGCATGTTCAGCGTACACCTTATAACCAAGGCCTCCCCTCAACAGGATATGCAATCTCCTCATCACTTTTACCTTTTTAAGGTGGTATCTCTTCACTTTCAGATTCAATCTACCTATTGTCTCTTGTAATCATAACTCTTTGTTTTGGACACTAAGATGCAATGTGCCTCTTCCCTAAACACTTTAAACATAAAATATCTCTATCATGTGTATGTTGAGTTTCAGATTTATCTTTCCCATCCGTATAAGCATTGTTTTTAGCCTTAGGTGGTTCAACCCTTGCATGCATATAAAGCTTTGGTTAAACAAACCCCTATCTTTACATTCAACCACTATGTTGAAGGAAGATGAAGTTGAATTGGTCTGAAAACATGTGCTTTGCCTCTTCTTTTTATTTGCCTCTCACCTTTGTTTCCATATGAATCATGTCCTTTAACTCGCCTTTCTCAATCACATTGGCCTGTATCACCGCGATCTCATTTTCTTGAAATACTAACAAATCACCTTTCTCCACTCCTACTAATCATATTCTAATCCCACCAAATCAACGCATACTCCATGAATTCAATGGCTACCAATTTCACCTTCTTTGCATTGGAATAGTTATGGCAATAAAAAAATCCAATCTACCTATTTCTCTCATTTAAAATATGTTTCAAGGTCATTTTTACTTAGAAAAGTAGGTATTTTCACCTTCTTTACATTGGAATAGTTATGGCAATAAAAAATCCAATCTACGTTTTTCTCTCATTTAAAATATGTTTCGGGGTTATTTTTACTTGGAAAAGTAGGTATTTTCAGTTTGAAAGAATCCAAATCACCATCTACATCTTCAAGTCCCATAAAATGGCAAAAGTGTACTCTTTGGCTGAATTGCCCCCTAGTTTTGTTCTTAAAATCCCTTCGATTTCTAGGTTGACGAAAACCTTCCCTATGACCTATGGTCTCATCCTTAAAAACACCACCATCAATATCATCAACATCCTCCTTAAAAGCCCACCTTGGCCTTTCAGCTATACTACCATTGTTTGATTTTGGTTCGACCCAAACTTTCTTGCATCATGTTTACATGTATGAGCCTCATTACCATGTTTCTCTACCCTAGCAAGTGCATCACAAATATTTCCCATCACAAAATTCATCCTCTTCATCATCTTTGTCATGACTTGCATTTGGAACTTCAACTCATCGTTGGGAGGGGTGGTATGTTGTCCTAATATGACATGATAGTACCTACAAAATTTGGTTACTGGTAGAATAAATATCTTCATTTCACTTGTGTCACTTAACCACTATTAATATCCTTAGTTGCTCATATCGCTCGTCTTACCTTCTTACCGTTCTTGCAGAACTGAAACCAACACCAAATACAATCAACTTCACATCATAATCCAAATATGTGTATATTACTCTAGAAACAATAAAAACATGGAAAACTAGAAGATAAAACTACGATGTCTCACAAGTAGCAAGCAAATCTATCTTAAACATGGATAAAACTGAAGAGTAAAAAAAAACAAAAACGAAGTATGAAAAATAATGAGCTGACACCCAAATATGCTAAATATGTTTTAAATATACTACAAGAAACTAAAACAACATACACAAAATAAATTTCAAGGCTCACAAAAAAACTAAAAAAACTAAAAAAACTAGACTCGTTTACGACAAGTCTCAATCTGGAACCTAAGGTACATGATATATAATTGATCTATAATTTATGGTTATGTGTGATTTCAACCCAAATAGACAAAATATTAAATTTGAATAATTTACAATAAGGTTTGATATGATAATGTAAAAAAGTTATGAATTAGACCTCATTAGACTAGAAATTTGAAAACTAAACAAATGATATCCACTTAACCCCAAAATTAATATGTGGTTCTATTAAGACACTAGTAATCAAAATTTCAAATTCGAGTTAATCCTGAATCGATTTGATCCAATTTCCCTTGTTGAGTGTTTTACGACAAAAACCAATAAACATCTTTGAACGAGGTTTTTTTTTAAATCTTTCCCTTTTTATGCTACTGATATATTTTGGATAGTAACAGAACAAAATAACACTTTTCTATATGCCTCAAATTTAAGAAGAAGAAATTGGACAGTAAGGACTTTTATATTGCAGAATAAACAAGAAACTAAAATTTCAGAAGGATATAATATGATTAATGGAGCCAAGCTCTGATGCCAAATTATGTGAACTTCTTGATCACATGGTCAAGCAACCCACATGCAAAAACATCAATTCCTGGAAAACCAAGTAAATTGGGTTTGATAGGATTGAATAAACACCAATTCCTGGAAAACCAAGTAACTTGTACTCGAGATACCAGCACTATTGGATTCGAAACCCACCCAACGAATAGCAATTCATGAACAAGAAGTATGGATTGATGTCATGAAGTTAGCTGAACCTCGATAAATAATTTTCAGGCTTTTAAAGAACCAAGGACGAGAGGATTCTCACCTCCAAACACACAAAATTGCTTCTATAATCGCAATATCATTAAGCATAAAAAACCTAATATGGAACTTAGGTTACATGTTTGTTTTTAACCTATGCTAAAAATATGGACTTGTATAAATTCCACTCACAATCAAACTCAAATCTCTAAGTATCTAAGCCTAATTAATGTTTATTAAACCTATATAACACAAAATATGAATTTTAAATAAAAAGTTGAGGTTTCAGCCACATAAAAATAATTAAAGAAGATTTATTTAGGTTTCGTCCTAGATTAGGAAACCTTTTCTTTGAATGCTAAAAATCCTCCATTCTTTAGGAAAAATAAGCCCAAATGATGCGAACCTCGATGGTCACGCAACCCACAACCAAGAATGAGATTTAATTATGGAAAGCCTAAATAGGTCTGATAGAAGTGTGATACAATGGAAACTTGACCGAAGGCACCAACACTATTGGAATTAGTAGAATGATGCCATGAATCCAGCTAATCTTTGAAACTTGGATTCAGTTCGTTCAAGAACTAAAGAATGCAAGATTCACTCTCACACATAAAACTAAAAAGTTCAGAATTAATATTCATCAATGGCTACCAAAATTTAGCTTACACGAGTTTATATAGTTTTTGAAAAAATAACCCTAATGGATCCCTTATGTGGACTGAAATGAGATCCACTCAAAATAGACCCAAAACCCTAAATTGAAAAGGCCATAACTTAATCCAAACAAACTTTAGATCCTAGATGAAAACAAAGTATTAATTAAGACAAAATAAGTCTTGGGATATAGCTAACAAAATTAAATAAAATCCATAATATTAAATCCATGTTCTTCCATGAGAAGAGAAGTAAAATATAAAAGCAGGGTTATTGATCCCGTTCCGTTCCGGCCGTTCCGGCCGGAACGGCCCGTCCCAATGCCAAATTCGGGACAAAACGGCGACGTTTTTGTTCTGGGTAGAATCCCGACTCGTCCCCGGAAAAATCGTAGTGAATTCGCGCGAACGCCCTTGCTCTGCACGGGCGTTCCGTTTCCGATGCTGAGCTAAAACGACGTCGTTTTGATAAGTAACAAACGACGTCGTTTAGCCAATACACGGGCAAACAAATCACCTCCTTTCTTTCCCTTTCTTCTTCCCGCTCCCAGTCCCAGACTCCCAGACGAACGATTTTTCCCCCCAATCTATTCCCGATTTCTCCCAATCTCAAATTAATCCAGAAATCCCTTGTTTTCGATTCATAATCCAGAAATCCCTCACTTGAAAAGCTCAATTTGTAATCCTCAACCCCTAAATCAGCTCAATTTCTGAAACCCTAAATCAAAAATCAAAATCTCGGCGGCACAATTTCTTCCACACGGCGGCGCAATTTCTTCCACACGGCGGCACAAAATCTTCAGTAGTTCTTCTTTCCCAAATCTCCAGTTAAAGGTACACATTTGAGGAACCAAATCCTTTAATTTATTGAAAAAATTTCGACAGTTAAAATTTTCTGAATGGAGAAATAAATTTTCGACAGTTTAGAACTTTAGATGAGCTGAATGGAGAAATAAATTTTCTATTTTGCTCTAAAAATGCATAAATGTGAATTTATTGTAGAGCAAGACTGGGACTGAAATTTTGTAGTGTATAGGTTGAGATTTTGTATTAACTGAGATTTTGTAGTGTATAGCAAGACTGGGAATGTGGGATTGATGTTGTTGATGCTTGATAATGAATGCTTGATGTTGTTGATGCTTGATAATGGAAATGCTTTTCGTTTTCGTGCTCTATATTTACTGATACATGGTTGATAATGCAAAATACGAGGCTTGTTCATATCTTGATAATGCTATCAATTAACCCAGTCCTCTCTTATCTACATTTTTATTTATTGATTGTGATCGAGAAGAGGGTGATCTTAGATGATGCATGGTGTTTTGTTTTTCCTATTATAATTCTTTCTTTTTACAATGTTTGCACCAGTTGGAGTATGATCATTGATAAGATATGAAAACTTTATTATATATTTACTTTGTTTTTGCTCAAAAGTTTCATTGCTTGTGCTTCTGAGGGTGGCTAGAGATGCTGCCTCCTGCTATAATTCTTGCTCGTTTGAGCTGTGTTCATGGATACATGGTTGATACTTGATAATGCAAAATACGAGGCTTGTTCATATGTTGACAAACCCAGATTAAATTACTCATGTATAGTCCTTGTAATTCTTTTTACATGCCTAAATTGTGTTATCTTTTTACAACAGATTAAATTACATGGCTAAACTCATCTAGTGGTGGGACTTCCATGTATTCAGCTCCAGCAAGATCAGATGATCCAGCATGGGCTCATGGACAGGTGGTTCCTGGTGTAAAGAATGCAAGTATATGCATTTATTGTAATAAACGGATCAATGGTGGTGGTGTTACTCGGTTGAAGTACCACCTTGCTGGTATTAAAGGTGAAGTTGAACCTTGTAAAAAGGTCCCTCCGGAGGTTAAGTGGCAAATGAAACAACTGGTAGATGACATGACAATGGAGAAAGAGAGAAGAAAAAGAATTAGAACTGATATTGGAAATTCTCAATCAGCTTCCAATGATGAAGAAATAGAAGAGGGTGATGCTGCAAATCCTCGTTCAGGTGATATACGTTCACAAACAAGTACAAGAATGACAGTGCAAGGAACAAGTACATCTGGAAGAAGGATTCCTTTATTTGCTTCACGAACTACCCCGGGTTCCCAGCCTAGTATTAGAAGTGCAATGGCTACTAAAGAGATGGAACACAAAGCAAGAAAAGTCGTAGCAACATGGTGGTATGATGCTAATATACCGTTTAACAGTGCTAATTCGTATTATTATCAGCCAATGCTAGATGTCGTAACATCCATAGGACCTGGGTTTAAAGGCCCATCATATCATGATTTAAGAGGACCACTTTTGAAAGATGTAGTTCATGATGTCCATGAATACATTTTAAGTATCAAGGCTGATTGGAGACTTTATGGATGTTCAATTATGGCTGACGGGTGGTCAAATAGGAGGAATGCACCAATTGTGAATTTCCTTGCCTATTCTCCGAGAGGCACCGTATTTTTGAAGTCTGTTGACACTTCAGGACTTCGAAAAGATAAAGAGACATTGCTGGAGATGTTTGATGAAGTTGTCAAAGAAGTTGGACAAGAGAATATTGTCCAATTTGTTAGTGATAATGAGGCTTCATTTAAGGTCGCTGGGAAAGCTTTGCAGACAAAGGTATGGCACCTTTTTTTGATCTCCTTGTGCTGCCCATTGCATTGATTTAATGCTAGAAAATATTTGTGATCCGAGATATTTTCCAATGATTGATGAAACCATTAAAAAGGCAAGAAATATAACCAAGTTTATATATAATCATGCATGGGTTCTAGCTTTGATGAGGAAAGAATTCACAAATGGACATGATTTATGTCGTCCTCGCATAACAAGGTTTGCAACCCATTTCTTAAGCCTCCAATGTTTACTGAAGTTTAAGAAGGAGCTTCGACAGATGTTTACTTGCACAAAATGGGTTGAATCAAGTCATGGCAAAAGTCGGGTTGGAAAGGAAATTGCTGCTATAATTTTACAAGATAAAGACTTTTGGCCGAGATGTGCACATATTGTCAACGTCAGCGAGCCTTTAGTACGAGTTCTAAGGTTAGCAGACAGTGAAGAAAAACCATCAATGGGCTATTTATATGAGGCAATGGATAAAGCAAAAGAAGCCATCAAAACAAGGTTGAAAAATAGAATGTCTCAATATGGACCATATATTCGGGTAATTGATGCTAGATGGGATAAGCAACTTCATAGTCCATTACATGCAGCATGATGTTTTCTTAATCCTGGAATATTTTTTAGGCCTTCTTTTTCAAAACAAAGGGAGGTAACTCGAGGTTTGCTTACCACAATTATGAGATTGGTTCCTGATTGTGATACTCAAGATAACATCAGTGCCCAAATTGAGGAGTATAAGAGAGCAACTGGTCTTTTTGGTATAATCATAGCTATTCGTCAAAGAGAAAAGTTAAATCCAGGTAATAACTTTTATTTTTAACAATATAATGTCTTTTTTTTATCTATAATATTTGATTTATTCAAAATTTGTTATCTAGTTTCATGGTGGGAGCAATTCGGCATTGATACTCCAGAACTTCAAAAGTTTGCAATTCGGTTCTTAGTCAATGCTGTAGTGCAACTGGGTGCGAAAGGAATTGGAGTGTATTTGAATTCATCCATTCAAAAAACCGAAATAGGCTTGAGCACAAGAGATTAAACGATTTAGTATTTGTTTGCTATAATCTAAAGATTCAACAGAGGTAAGTAAAATATCAATATTATTATATTAGTAATTATTTTCTATTACATTGCTATTAATTTTTTAATTTCTTTCGTGTTTATTCTTTGTAGGAATATGAGCAGAACAAGAGATGCTTTAGATCCCATTAGCCTTGACAACATTGATCTATTGAATGAATGGATTTGTGAAGAACTCGGTCTTCTTGATGGAGATGACATAAGTTGGGAGAGTATCGAACCACCTTTCGCTACTTTAAATTTAGATGATGAAGAGACATGTGTAAATGAGGAGAATGAGCTTGGTGGAAATGACCAGCTATTGGAATGTCTTGTTGACGACTTTCCTTATGTTCCACAGCCAGATCAAGATTCTTATTTTTATATTAATGATGTAGAAGATGTTTGATGTATTTTTCTTTTATTTTAGAACATTTTACTTTCATAATATTTTGGAATTTCAAAGATGTTTCTAATTTTGAGATTATGTTTGTATTGTATAATTTAAATTTCATTTATCTTGAATTTAAATTATACTTGTTAAATTAATATTTTATTTTTTTTCATATATATAATTAAATAAAAATGAATAAAACCGAAC
>CM055439.1:1328176-1457739 GCA_029228465.1 Salix viminalis | reverse complement strand
GGCTTATTTATAGCCTTCCATCTAGTCCCTTCATCCTAGAAATAAAAGGAAAAGCTAGCCACCAATGTTATTTCCAAGTTGTAGTAGGATTATTCTTGACCCAAATAAGGTTGTATTGAAACCTATCTTGATGTGGACCATCCAAGAAACACCAACAAGGACCCATTACATGTTCAGGGGCTTGATTTGTGGTTTTGAAGGTTTCAACCAAGTTAGAATTGCAAAAGACCGTTGGAGTATCAAGAGGAGACCCTAATACATTTTATCCGTGTGCAAGAGGGGTCCAATACAACCTTATTTGGGTCATGAAGCGATGACAACAAAAGAACCAAGAGAATCCAACTACAACTTGGAAATAACATTGGTGGCTACCTTTACCTTTTGTTTCTAGGATTAAGGGGCTATAGATAAGCCTTGTGGATTTATTAATTTTGTTAGCTACAACCTAAGTCTTGTTTGGGCTTAATTAATACTTTTTTCCAGCTAGAATCCAAGGCTTGTTTGGATTAAGTCATAGGCTTTCCAACTTGGGGTTTTGGGTCAGTTTGGAGTGCACCTTGTATAAGTCCTCATAAAGGGTCCATTAGGGTATGTTTTTCAAGAACTATATAAACTCATTATCTATACAGCTAAAATAGATCACGACTGAATGCACTGTTCACCAAAATACAAAACACTATGGACAGTTACTATTATGCTCAATTTTCAGGTTGGTTTGGTTTGGTTCGTTTGGTCCGTTCAGTCTATTGATTTTTTTTTCTTTTTAGCATAGTGAAATATCGAATTTATCCCTCAAAAAAGACAAAATAAGGCCACTAGACTGAAGGGTTCAACGATAATTGCACCATTTTGGACTGGCCCGGTCCAGTTTGGCTAGCTGGTTTATTCATTTTTGAATATTTCTTTGCATAATGAAATAACCCTTTGTCCCTAAAAAATGACAAACCAAGGTCTGACCGAGAGGAATGTCCTGGTAATTTACCAATTTTTTATTCTTTTTTTTGCCGATTTACTATTGGCGCGTCGCTAGACACGCCATACATTTCCATGCTCACGCTTGTTTCTAGCGGCGCGTGTGGCATATTCCGATGTCCAAAAATACCCAACCGTCATCTAGAATGATTTTTATCCATCTTCTCTTCCCCTTAGTGTGGCGTGTGTGAGTCCACGGTGGCCGGAGACGTGTCAATGGTCGTTTGAATTCCCCCCTTTTCTCTCTCCTACATGCGCATGTTGACGTCAACGCAACTGTTATTTGTGATATTTCATTTCAATCACTGAACTTTCGATTTGTTTTTGATGGTCCTTGTTGCTATTATATATGTTTTGATTTGTTTCAATTTTGTCCTTCAATTATTTAGGTCTTCATTCTTTGAATTTTCAGATTGGTCTGGAATCCTTAATATTTTTGGTATCAAAGTTTTGATTTATTTTTATTTTATCCTTCCATGCAAATTTATTATAAATCCTTAATATTTTCAGTATCAAAATTTGATTTTTTTTCAATTTCATCCTTCCATGCAAATTAATTATAGATTTTAGTTTCATTTCGGTCCTAATTCTTTTTTTTTTGTTTTTGTTTTAAATTATTTAATTTCATCGGTATCAATGTTTGGATTTATTTCAATTTTGTCCTTCAAATTAAATTTATTGCATATTTTATTTTATTTTATCCCTTATACTTTTAATCTTGGATTTTTATTTTAGTTCCTTTTATTTTTTTATACATATTTCTTACAAAGTTCTATTTTTGTCCATGTTTATATATACATTTCTTAGTTTTTGTTTCCATTTTTTCTTTATTTCTAGTGTTATTAATTTTTTTCTATTTAATGTTCAAATTTTAATATGTGCTCGTGATTATTTGAAAATTGATAATTACTATAATTTCTCTTTTTTTTTCCCTTCAGGTCAAATAATTTCTTAAAATCTAATAATATTTATTATTAATTAGTCATTTATATTGTTTTTAATTTTTTTTATTGTTAGGCCTAGAATTTTCTAATTTTTATAGATAAGACATTCAAAATAATGATAATGATTATTTGTTAGTTTTGTTTTCTTTTAAATATGTTAGACTATTTATGTTTTTTAATATTTATTTAATATTAACGCCTTAAATATATAATAATAATAATAATAATAATAATAATAATAATAATAATAATAATAATAATAATAATAATAATAATAATAATAATAATAATATGAGTAAAAATCTTATAAAATAAAAAATTATGGAATATTTTTTTGTAACAATAATTATGGTTTCACAATTTTTTATTATTTCCACTGTTATTAAGGTTTTTCTTAAATATTTACATTTTAATTTGTGTTGATGATCATTTTAAAATTGATATTTTTTATTTTTTTTCTCTTTGTTGTTTTTTAAATTGTTTTTATTTATCATTCAAGTCAAGTTTTTTGAAATCTACCTATATTTTTTTTTGTTTTGTCATTTATTTAGGTTTTTATTCTTATAAATATGTGAGAGTACTTATATATTTTAATCTTTATTTAATAATAACGTCTGAATATATAGAGACAAAAAAAATAAACTAGAATTTTTTAAGGAACAAAAAAATAACATCATTTTTCTTAAATACTTTTAATATAATAATATGAGGAATAAATCTTATTAAATAAAAAAATCATTTTCCCTTTGATTTCTAATTTTTCCTCTTTTGTTTAAGCTTATTTCTTAGATAAATTTGATTCTTGTATTTTATATTATTTTTGTAAGAAAAAAATGTATAATATTTCAGATCTGATATTACTTTGGGGAAAAAATGCAACTTACAAATAAAATAGGTAGACAAATTTACCCAAGTAATCTACAATTAAAAAATATATGAACCACTTCTCCTATGTTTCGATTACACTGTTCCTTTTAGGCAGAAAAAAACTCATTTCTAACAGATTTGATCTATTATAATTTCATGAATTAAATATTAAAATAACTAATTACAACACATAAGAAATCAAATTTTTTTTCTACATAGAAAAAAGCTCAGCATAGCGCGATGGCAAATCACCTCATGTAAGCTAAATTTCAGCATCCATTGATGAATATTACTTCTGAATTTTTTAGTTTTACGTGAAAGAGTGATTCTTGTATTCTTTAATTTTTGAACGAACTGAATCCTCCTTATCGAAGATCAGCTGGCTTCGTGGTGTCATTCTACTAAGTGCTGGTGTTTTGGGGTAGGTTTCCGTTGTGTCACACTCCTATAAGACATATCTCGGCTTTCCGGGATCATATTTCAGTCTTGATTGTGGGTTGCATGATCACGAGGTTCGCATCAGTTGGTATCATATCTAGGCTCAGTAACAAGGTCATATCCTTCTGTTGTTTTTGTTTTTTATTGTTCATTAAAGTTTTTCAGTGTTTGCATCCATCTTCTCGTTCTTCGTGTTTGCATCATGTAAGTAAGAAAAGATTATATTTCATCGTTTTATTGTCTCATCATATCGGTATATAAAAAAAGGAAAGAGATATAGAAGAATGAGCTAAAATTTGAAGGATCATTATATTTTTACCGCAGAAAACACAACTCTAGTGAAACATAAGAAAATCACATCGGAATCAATTGAAAATTCATATTTTGTCTATTAGGGGTGAGATCGCATCATATATCAAATTTGGGCTTAATTGTTTATGTGAGGTCTTATGTCGAGATTCAATTCTGCCGCAGAAATAATACCTTAGTGAACCTTAAACAAAACACCTTAAAATCAATTGAAACTTCATGTTCTCTGTATTAGGGTTATTATCACACTATATATTAAATTTGAGATTATTTTGATATCATCTTCTGGAGGTTTTAATTGGAGGTTCAATTCTGCCGCAAACTAATCAAACACGGGGTTATGTAACTAGAAGTAAGAGAACTACTTATAACTCGAGTGTTGTTGTTATTACACTAAATAATGAATTAGAGGTTATTTTGAGGTTTATTAGTTTGGGTTTCAATTCTTCTACGCAAAAATTGCATAAGAGGTTAGATTCACATCAAGTTTGGCGTGGTGGAGAAGCTACTAGTGCTGAGGGGATGATGCTAGGTGATCGACCGACTGCTGCTTGAGGAGAGACATGGATGCCAACGAAGAGAGAGAGAGAGAGAGAACTATAACCAAATTGTAGGAGAAAGAGAGAGAGTTGCTGGCGTGGTCTTGCTGACGTCAAGAATGTTTTTTTGTTGGTGTTATACTACAATTTTTGCACACAATGTCGTCGTCTTCTTCCTCTTTGTTTTGTTATTGTCCCCCCAATTATTCCCCCCACGTTATCATCGTCTCCTGTATATTTATAGGCACAAGAGGTAACCATTGCGTGTAGCAGTGGTTATCTCTTACGACTACATGCCTCACCAACATGCTTGTAGTGGCGTGTCTACAGTGGCGTACGCTGCGACGATACTACATTTTTATTTTTATTGAATCAACTATTTTTTTAATCCAAATTGGTTTAAATTCTGAATTAGCCTCCTAAACTAATATTATCAATAAAAAGATTAGAAACTTAACTCCCAAAACACTAGTTGCTACATGCCAAAAAAAAAAAACAGCTACTAGTTAAGATTAGTGGGATGTGGGTAATTCTCTAATTATATCAAATTATATATAATAAAAGTATTTTCATAATTTTTCTTGTCAAATTGTTTTTTAGAATAAATAACAAAACTAGTGATGGTATTTTTTAGAAAATATTTTATAGAAGTAAACATTTCCATAATTCGTCAAATGTAGACAAAAGATAAAAATAGAGTTATGTTTGGACAATTGTTTGTGAGATGAATGGAAATAAAAAATAAAAATTCATTAAAAAAAAATCAAGTAATCCATTAATTTTTAAAGTTGAAGTCTAACCGTGTATTATACTGTAGTATTGTAGTAATTTTTGTACTTACAATTTTAAAATTATGTAAGCTTATTACGGAGCTCCCTCTCCAAAGCTACACTCTAAAACAACCATGCCTTACTCTTCAAGAATCCTTAGGGCCATTACGTCATAGTGAAACACCAATGCTCTGTTTAATTTTCTGTGCTTCATCTTCCCCATTGCTATTAATCTTGAAAACACAACAGATACTTTCTTTCTCTCTTTCTCTAAGAAAACTTAAAAAAGAGAGAAGAAAAAACCTCTTTCTCTCCGGAAAGTCTTTCTATTTCACTCTTCGAAACGCTCTCTCTCGCTGTCTCATTAAGATTATTCAAAACACGGCTTCTTGTTTTCTCGTGGAGGTGGCGGAGATGGTGGTCGTGGTTTAAAATAGTTCTGGAGATGGCATTGATGATAAAGACAAGGTTAGTTCACGAGCTATCTTTATATCGATCTTGATTATTATCTTTTGTAAGGTTCTGATTTTTTCATCTGACGAGAATTTTTTCAATGTGCTGAGATAGATTTTGGACAAGGTTTTAGATAATCAGAGAAATCTTGATATCTTAACATTATTTTGTGTGAGTAAAATTGGCTGGGCTGCTGAATTGTTTTTCACCCATAGCATTATTGCTACTCAAATGAGTCTATATTATCAAGGTTGAGATGATCAATTTTCCATTAGCAGTACTGCTTGTAGAAATGGGTCTCATGGTGATTTTCCACAGCTTTCTTGAACTGTACATGTCTTTAACGGTTTTTTTTATATATATACACACAAGTAATTAAGATGATTTCGATGCAAAATCATTCTCAGAAAAACAGTTCAAGAAAGCTCTGAAAAGTTACTAAGAGGAACTATATAGTTGCGGGTAGAAATTCTCCAAAAAATATATCCAACCAAATTCTCTGATCATTCCCCTGCATGAATTGATCCCTTTTGAGTGTTACGTCTTTTTTCTTAATTTCTTAATAAATTTGTAAGTTCTCTCCCTTTGCATCCTTGCAGGCATCTTTGAAAGAGATGCTTCAATTTTTGAAGGTTCGTTACATGCATGCTGTAAAGGACCTTGACATACACATACAGAGAAATTCTTTTGCTAAATAATCCACTTCTTTCATTTCAAGTACTTTCTTATCTAGTTGCAGATCATAAAAGAGAAAGCAAGTCACAGCCAGCACAGATCATAGTAACTCCTGGGATTTTACTGAATGCTAAAGCGGCATGTGTACGATATTTTCCTTTCCAGCGTACTTGTTGTTTCTATCTGTTTTTCAGATTTATTTGCCCTATTTTGTGATGCCGTCCAAGCCTTGCACTTGGATTTTTTTTCCTTGCTTAATTTTTTCTTTATCTGTTAATTTTGGGGTTGTTCTGCTTTGGGTTTATAGGAGAAGAAGAGGGGTGATGGTAGCAAGTTATTTTCTATATGCTCAAATTTCAGTATTTTCATCCTCAAATTTTTATTGTGCTTTTGATTCTTTTTTTTTTTTTTATGAAAATAAGTGTACCTTATTGTAGTTTGATGATTTGCACTTACAATTCCTGTAGCTAAATGGAATATTGTTTAAATTAGCACCAAATTATCTTTTATTTTTCAGTTGTTGATATGGTTATAGATCTCATTGAATAACTGTTTTCTCCACCTTTTTTTATGTGAAAATAATTGAGGATGTGTTGGTAGAGAGGTGGAAGGTTCTGTTATCTCCCTTCAAATAGGAACCTATTGAAAGTATGTCAAGTCATCTAATAGTGTCTTCATTTTTCACAGGACATTGCATCAAAGATTATAACTTTTTTCACAGCAAGGGCCACGGACAGTTTGTATTCTCTTCGCAAATGGTGCCATTTGCAATGTTACACTTTGACAACCAGCAATGTCTGGTGGTTCTGTGACATATAAGGTACTTTTGATGTCTTTAAAATCACCTTTACTCTTGAGAAGATTTTTTTTCCTGACATTATAGATAATTCAGGTATAATACGACTGTCAAGTACCCCTTTTCATTGCTATAATTTAATCTCAATACCCCTGCATCTTCGTACCTTATTAGAACCAGCTGTGTGCAGTATTACTGTGCTTATATTTTAGATGTCCTTGTCAGCCTTGTACACCACCACACATCATTCATGTGGGGCTAGCAACTGAGATTTTTAGAGTTCATACAATGCCTTGTGTGTATTTTGTCATAAATAGATAGTATACTTAGGTGCTGGAAACCAAGGTCTGGAAAGCCTTTTGGTCAAAGTTTGCAGGGGCTCCTCGATAGCAAATTTATCGACGGAATATTACACAGGAATTAGTCCTAGTGAAGTTGAATGTGGGCAATGAATAGTGCTGTTCTTGATTTATGGGAAATATCTAAAATCTTTTCGTGCAAAAAAGAATGTATGCATTGAACTTCGATAAATGTTCTGCTTCATATTTTGCTACGGGTCATGGTCTTGAAATATGTCAAGGTTATAGCCATTTCTTGGTCACCTTTCTTGGATCCATTTTTGCCAAGGCAGTAATGGATATACCATATTTTTGAATGAGCTTCCCCAAGAAATCTTTCGAAAATGACATCTTTGAACTCAGACTTTTGAATGGTGTCTTTTCATGCAAGAAAGAGTATGCATTGAACTAGTGTAAACATTCTGCTTCATATTTTGGCACGGGTCATTTGGAGAAATATGTCAAGCTAATAGTCTTTTCTCAGTCATCATTCTACATCCATTTTTGCCAAGAGCAGGATGATGATCTTATTATTGAGCTTGACTTCCCCCCAAGGAATCTTCCAAGAATGACATCTATTCTGTAGCTTTTAGGCCAAATGTCCCATTCCTAACACATTTCAGCCAGGTATTTTATTTTCCCGTTCACCAGCATCAAGGGGTAGAATCAAGACTAGGAAAATCTGTAACCTGGATCTTGAATTGAATTTTTTTCCCATGAAATACTAGCATTTTAAAAATTCTGTTGTTGATGATGGGGAAATACAACAAACATTTGGATTGGCTAATGTTATGCTTTCTGGACATGCAATAGCTTTGCATTTATATGCTTTAGTGAAATTCAAATCATTTAGTCCATGTAAATATGTTATCCCCTCCTATTGGAATGCTTGGAGGGTGTGGCTGCAACATATAAAGTCTACCTCAAAATAAATCAAAACTTAGCTGAAGAGAAGTTTAGTCAGTTAGGGCATGGAACGTACATTCCACACTTAGATGTGCTTGTTATTCTGAGAATTAGAGTTCTGTGGTTGTGGTTACAGAAGCCCTTTTTCAAGTTAATGCAAATTGTGGTATTAAGTCAAGAAGCAAAAAGATGGTGTTGATCCAAATTCTTAAGTGCATGCTTGTTAATACTGGTTGTAAAATGTGAATGGCCTTTGTTAGGCTAGATGAGCGTGCCTAGTTGATATACATAATATTGATGTGCCAAAAGTTACTTTCATCATCTATGGAATTTAAGCAACTAAATCTGCATTCTTCATGGAAACAAGGTAGAAATTAGAAGCTATTACCAAGTCAACAGGCTTAGGGTTTTGGAGAACATGACATGATTCCTTATCTAAGAGTTACATCCACTATCTATTTGGTTTAGTTGTAAATATCTTGTGGTAACACACTGGAATCATTACACCTGTGTACCAAATGGTTCATTGTAACTAAAAGTTGATTGCAAAAGTCCTTCACCATAAATCCAAGGAGGCTGACAGTAGCAAGTTATTTTCTACAACCAAGCTCTGTAAACAATACTTGTGTAGCGAGTGCTGTAATAGTTTTCAATTAATGTGGTGATGACAGTAGCGAGTACTTGTGTACTTTGACAAATTGCCATAGATCTCTCTTTAAATCTAGCGATTGGGAGGACAGAAAGACGCGATCCCAATATTTGCTTAAACTTTTTCTAGCTTCATTTCTTTCTTCTAAATTGACTTATAGAATTTGTGCTTGTCAACATATCAACGTAAGTTTTTTGTTTTGATACCAATCTTAAGTACATTCAATCATTATTGTTGTTTCCCCACTTGTGGTGAATATTTGTTGTTATCAAGTTTTAAAATGTTTAGATTTGCATGTGACAATCTTTTATTTAAAAAGCAACCACAATGGAATGTTCATTTGACATTATTGTCTGTTTTGTTAGCTCTAACTTTTGGTTTAGGGTTGTCCACCACATTCAAATCTTCAATAAATTCACAGAAAGGAAAGTTCATTACACATGGATTTTTCATAATGCTCTCGTGCTATTTTTTTTACATTCTCTGATATAAGATGTGATTTCTGCACAATGTGTTCACAGCACAAAAAACCTGTTGATGGCATGCTTATATGACCTGCTTCTCCCAGGTACTCTTATAGGCTTTCTATTGTGATCAACAATTATTTTTCGAAGGCATCATGACAAGAAGTCAGGGTAGGTTTATTTATCTACTCTTGGTTCAAAACCCTGCTCTTTTTCATGTAGTTGGCCCCGTGTCCATTGTTGTTTATTTACTCTTAAGTTTTAGTTGTTGTTGGCCTAAAGTAGAGCATATGAATTTTAGGCATTTTTCTGATAGAATTTCAATTGATGCTTTTTATTTGCAGTTTATAATTCGTTTTATGCCATTTTGTCATCTTGATGGGTTCCAATTTGACTTTATGGGTCATATAAAGAAAATTACAATGGTATGTGACTGTATTGATTTTGTGTCATTAATTTTTACATAAAAGTTAATGTTCTAGTTTCCTTTGACATGTTTGGGAGCTATATCAAGCTGGTAAAGTATTATGATTTCTAGTATTCTTGCCACATAAGTAATTGCCAATAGAAAATGAGTTTCACTGTAGATGGACATAGGACTAGGGCTAATAACATAGAATTGTCATTTAGTTGTTGTTTCTAGTATGTTTTTATAGATATATTTGCCCTCTTTTGTGATGTTGTCCAAGCAGCCCTTGGATCTTCCTTTCATTGTTTTATGTTTTCATTATTGTTAATTCTCTTGGGTTGTCTGCTTTGGATTTTCCAGGAACTGCACAATTACTGTTGCCCCTGTCAAAGTAAGTCAAAGTCCCACAATCCACCCATCATTTAATTAAATTATCTTTGTTTTGCCCGATGTCTCCTTGTTTTGTCTATTTCTGTAACATGCAGTTGTCGTCTCTAGGTGTACATTCCTGCATCTACAACTCGAAGGTATTGTTATTGTGAAGAAAGGTCGGTAATTCTCAAAACATATTGGTATTTTCTTTGGTAGTTATGAAGTCATGTTCTTATGTTTTTATTTTTATTTTGCTATTGCGTTGAAATGAAATTCTTACTGTACTTGGATTGGGTATGTGGTTTTCACTTTGTAAGCTGATGAAATCCAACTTTCCACCTTCTCTTTCTGACTTTTTGCTTCTTTTGTGTCAAAATTATATGAAATTCAACTCTAAGCTGATGTTTTTTTTTCATAAACAATATCAATAAAATAGTGTTCCTTTAATATTGGCTTGAGAGAATTTAATGGATGTTGGATAAGAAAACTAGATATTTCATCACGCTTAACATCTTGCATTTTCCTTGGAATAGAGTTGTGTCATGGTGTTGATATTTCATAAGCTATTAGTCTTCTTCCCCTTCCTAGATTTTGTTTCTACATCTCTTGGCTTGACATGTTTTCCATGTGTTAATTGCAAATGATGTGACATTTAATATTTTTGATAAATTTGTTGTTGGCTTAATTTGTCTGCAATTCGAGGATATAGTGTTGATTATACCCTGTAAAATATAGTTGTTATAGTTTTTGAATTAAAATAAATTCCAAAGGTAATAATAAAGTGTGCATTACTTCATGGTAGAGAGCATGATAATTTTTAGGGAGCAAACCAAAATGCCTTTTTCGCTATTTTAGTTAAAATTTAGCTCTAAAATAGAAAACATGAATGTGGATTCTCAACAACTAACCTGGGTCAATCTCTTAGGTTGAAAGTAGAAAGTATGAATATGGATGCTCAAGCAAACCTAACTTAGGTCAATCTCCAGGTTCCTCCGTTTTTATAGAAAATTTTCAAACTAGGTTGAATAAGAAATAACTCATGGAACATGAAAGCAATTTATTAAAACTGTGATCTAGATGGAAGTTTATTTTTCATTCTAAATTCAATTAAAAAATCTACGTAGTTCTTGGGTTTGTTTGTAGACCCTAAAATATTATCATAGAATTTATTATCTTCGGGGATAGGTTTCAGGTTTCTATGTTATTGTTTTGTCATCATCTCCTTTCTTTTCCTATACGATGGAATGCACTGAATGAGGTTATGATGATATTTTTTATGAAATTTCTAAGCATAGGTGTGTTTGTGTGCTGAGAGAGTTTATTAGGTTGTTTTCGGGTATAATAGGTTTTTCATTAACAATCTCACATGATTTATGTTGCACCATCTTTTCAGTTATTTTAGGTTTTTTTCCTTCTTTTCTATTTTTGCTGTGGTTATTCTACTTAAAGTTGTTTCTTTGTCTATTACTTCTAGATGGTACTGGTTTTACTTATAGGTTTTCTTTTCTTTGCAAGGTTGCTTTATTTGTATTACCATGTGTGGTCGAGCTGAAATGCTAGTTTTCTCTTCTTATTCCATCTCAAATCCAGTATCTTTCTTTATTATAAAGTTTCATCTTGTTTCATTGTACAAAGCCTTTTGGATTTCTGGGAGCTATGATCTTCCTAGAACTGCACAGCTAGTGTTGCCCCTGCCAAAGTATGTCATTGTACCAAAATCCAACCGTCTTTTAATTAAATTATTTTTTTGTTGCCCGACGTCTCCTTGTTTTGTCTATTTCTATAATATGCAGTTGTCATCTCTAGGTGTACATATCCTGCATCTACAACTCTTAAGGTATTGTTATTGTGAAGAAAGGTTGGTAATTCTCACATCTCGTATTAGTATTTTCTCCAGCAGTTATGAAGTCATGTTCTCATGTTTACTGATTTTATTTTGCTATTTTGTTGAGATGATGTTCTTACTGTACTTTGAATGGGTATCTTTTTTTTCACTTTGAAAGATGATGAAATTCTCAAAACTACTTCCACATGGGGCTCCAATATATCAGGGGCTATGATTTTCCAGGAACTGCACAAGTAGTGTTGCCCATGTCAAAGTAAGTCATTGTACCAAAATCTCCCGTCTTTTAATCAAATTATCTTTTTGTTGCCCGATGTCTCCTTTTGGTCTATTTCTTTCTGTAACATGCAGTTGTAGTCTCTAGGTGTACATATCCCGCAATTACAACTATAAGGTATTGTTATTGTGAAGAAAGGTCAGTAATTCTCACATCTCGTGGTGGTATTTTCTTTGGCAGTTTTGAAGTCATGCCCTCATGTTTTCAGATTTTATTTTGCTAATGTGTTGAGATGAAGTTCTTACTGTTCTTGGAACGAGTATCTGGTTTTTACTTTGTAAATGTGATGAAATCCAACTTCCCGTCGTCTCGTTTCGACTCTCGGAATTTGGTTTGTCAAACTTATATGTGATCCACATGGTTGATTTGAAATGTTTTTTTTCGTATTCTGTTTGAAAAAAATAGTTTCTGTAATGTTGTCTTAAGAGAATTTTATGGATGTTGGATAAGAAAAGTAGATCTGTGATCACATTTAACATCTTGCATTGAGATTGCATTTTCCTTTCAATTAGTGTTTTATCACGGTGGTGATATTTCATAAGCTATTTGTCTTCTTCCCCGGCCTAGATTTTGTTTCTACATCTCTTCGCTTGACATGTTTTCCAAGTGTTAATTGCAAATGATGCAACATTTAATATTTTTTCTAAATTTGCTGATAGGTTATCTTTTCTTTGCAAGGTTGCTTTATATGTTTTACCGTGTGTGGTCGAGGTGAAATGCTTGTTTTCTCTTCTAATTCCGTCCCAAATCCTGTATCTTTCTTTATTAAAAAGTTTCATCTTGTTTCATTGTACAAAGTGTTTTGGATATCAGGGAGCTATGATTTTCCTGGAACTACACAACTAGTGTTGCTCGTGTGAAAGTAAATGTTCCAAAATCCACCCATCTTTTATTTAAATTATCTTTTGGTTGCCCTACGTTTCCTTGTTTTGTCTATTTCAGTAACATGCAATTGTGGTCTCTAGGTGTACATATCCTGCATCTACAACTCTAAGATATTGTTATTGTGAAGAAAGGTCGGTAAATCTCACATCTCGTGGTGGTATTTTCTTTGGCATTTGTTAAGTCATGCTCTCATTTTTTTGAATTTTATTTTGCTATTTTGTTGACATGAAGTTCTTACTATTCTTGGAACGGGTATCTAGTTTTCACTTTGTTAGATGATGAAATTCTCACAACTACTTTCTAGATGTGGCGCAAATATATCAGGAGCTTTGATTTTCAAACAACTGCAAAACTAATGTAGCCCCTGTCAAAGCAAGTCAATGTACCAAAATCCACCCATCTTTTACTTAAAAAATCTTTTGGTTGCCCGACGTCTCCTTGTTTTGTCTATTTCTATAACATGCAGCTGTGGTATCTAGGTGTACATATCCTGCATCTACAACTCTAAGATATTGTTATTGTGAAGAAAGGTCGGTAATTCTCACATCTCGTGGTGGTATTTTCTTTGGCAGTTATGAAGTCTTGCTCTCATGTTTTCTGATTTTATTTTTCTATTTTGTTTAGATGAAGTTCTTACTGTACTTGGAATAAGTATTTTTTTCTTTTTACTTTGAAAGGTGATGAAATTCTTACAACTACTTCCACATGAGACGCCAATATATCAGGAGTAATGATTTTCCAGGAAGTGTACAACTAGTGTTGCCCCAGTCAAAGTAAGTCAATGTACTAAAATCCAGCTATGTTTTAATTAAATTATTTTTTGTTGCCAGACGCCTCCTTGTTTTGTCTATTTCTGTAACATGCAGTAGTAGTCTGTAGATGTACATATCCTGTATCTACAAGTCTAAGATATTGTTTGTGAAGAAAAATCGTTAATTCCCACATCTCGTGTTGGTATTTTCTTTGGCAGTTATGAAGTCATGGTCTCATGTTTTTCTGATTTTATTTTTCTATTGTGTTGATTTGAAGTTTGACTATACATGGAACGCGTATCTTGTTTTCACTTTAAAAGGTGATGAAATTTGCACTACTTCCAGATGAGGCGCAAATATATCAGGAGCTATGATTTTCCAGGATCTGCATAACTAGTGTTGCCCCTGTCAAAGTAAGTCATTGTACCAAAATACAGCCGTCATTTAATTAAATTATCTTTGTTTTGCCCGACCTCTCCTTGTTTTGTCTTTTTCTGTAACATGCAGTTGTAGTCTCTAGGTGTACATATCCCGCATTTACAACTCTAAGGTATTGTTATTGTGAAGAAAGGTCGGTAATTCTCACATCTCGTGTTGGTATTTTCTATGTCAGTTATGAATTCATGGTCTCATGTTTTCTAATTTTATTTTGCTATTTTTTTGAAATGAAGTTCTTACTGTACTTGGAATGGGTATCTTTGTTTCACTTTGAAATGTGATGAAATTCTCACAACTACTTCCAGATGAGGCGCCAATATATCAGGAGCTATGATTTTCCAAGAACTGCACAACTAATGTTCCCCTATCAAAGTCATTGTACCAAAATGCAGCCATCTTTTAATTAAATTATCTTTGTTTTGCCAGACGTCTCTTTATTTTGTCTATTTCTGTAACATGCAATTGTAGTCTCTAGCAGTACATATCCCGTATTTACAACTCTAAGGTATTACTATTGCGAAAAAAGGTAGGTAATTCTCACATCTAGTGTTGCTATTTTCTCTGGCAGTTATGAAGTCATGTTCTCATGTTTTTCTGTTTTTATTTTGCTATTTTGTTGAGATGAAGTTCTGAGTCCACTTGGAATGGGTATCTTATTTTCACTTTGAAAGCTGACGAAATTCTCCCAACTACTTCCACATGAGGTTCCGATATATCAGGAGCTATGATTTCCAGGAACTGCACAACTAGTGTTGTCCATGTCAAAGTAAGTCATTGTACCAAAATCTCCCATCTTTTAATTAAATTATGTTTTTGTTGTCAGACATCTCCTTTTGTCTATTTCTTTCTGTAACATGCAGTTGTAGTCTCTAGCTGTACATATCCCGCATTTACAATACTAAGGTTTTACTATTGCGAAAAAAGGTAGGTAATTATCACATCTAGTGTTGATATTTTCTCTGGCAGTTATGAAGTCATGTTCTCATGTTTTCTGATTTTATTTTGCTATTTTGTTGAGATGAAGTTCTGACTCCACTTGGAATGGGTATCTTATTTTCACTTTGAAAGGTAACGAAATTCTCTCAACTACTTCCACATGAGGCTCCGATATATCAGGAGCTATGATTTCCAGGAACTGCACAACTAGTGTTGGTCATTTCAAAGTAAGTCATTGTACCAAACTCTCCTGTCTTTTAATTAAATTTTCTTTTTGTTGTCCGACGTCTCCTTTTATCTATTTCTTTCTGTAAGATGCAGTTGTAGTCTCTAGGTTACATATCCCGCATTTACAACTATAAGGTATTGTTATTGTGAAGAAAGGTCGGTAATTCTCTCATCTTGTGTTGATATTTTCTCTGCCAATTATAAAGTCATGTTCTCATGTTTTCTTATTTTATTTTGCTATTTTTGTTGAGATGAAGTTCTTACTGTACTTGGAATGACTATCTTTTTTTCACATTGAAAGGTAATGAAATTCTCACAAATATTTCCACATGAGGCTCCGATATATCAGGAGCTATGGTTTTCCAGGAACTGCACAAGTAGTGTTGCCCATGTCAAAGTAAGTCATTGTACCAAAATCTCCCGTCTTTTAATCAAATTATCTTTTTGTTGCCCGATGTCTCCTTTTGTCTATTTCTTTCTGTAACATGCATTTGTAGTCTCTAGGTGTACATATCCCGCAATTACAACTATAAGGTATTGTTATTGTGAAGAAAGGTCCGTAATTCTCTCATTTTGTGTTGGTACTTTCTCTGCCAGTTATGAAATCATGTTGTCATGTTTTCTTATTTTATTTTGCTTTGTTGAGATGATGTTCTTACTGTACTTGGAATGGGTATCTTATTCACTTTGAAAGGTGACGAAATTCTCCCAACTACTTCCACATGAGGCTCCGATATATCAGGAGCTATGATTTCCAGGAACTGCACAACTATTGTTGCCCATGTCAAAGTAAGTCATTGTACCAAAATCTCTCATCTTTTAATTAAATTATGTTTTTATTGTCAGACGTCTCCTTTTGTCTATTTCTTTCATGTAACATGCAGTTGTAGTCTCTAGGTGTATATATCTCGTATTTACAACTCTAAGGTATTACTATTGTGAAAAAAGGTAGGTAATTCTCACATCTAGTGTTGATATTTTCTCTGGCAGTTATGAAGTCATGTTCTCATGTTTTCTGATTTTATTTTGCTATTTTGTTGAGATGAAGTTATTACTATACTTGGAATGCGTATCTTTTTTTCACTTTGAAAGGTGATGAAATTCTCAAAACTAATTCCACATGAGGCTCCAATATATAAGGGGCTATGATTTTCCAGGAACTACACAACTAGTTTTGCCCATGTCAAACTAGGTCATTGTATCAAAATACAGCCGTCTTTTAATTAAATTATCTTTTTGTTGCCCGACGTTTCCTTTTATCTATTTCTTTCTGTAACATGCAGTTGTAGTCTCTAGGTGTATATATCCTGCATTTACAACTCTAAGGCATTCTTTTTGTGAAGGACGGTCGGTAATTCTCAAATCTCGTGTTGGTATTTTCTCTCGCAGTTATAAAGTCATGCTTGTCAAGTTTTCTGATTTTATTTTGCTATTTTGTTGAGATGAAGTTCTTACTGTACTTGGAATGAGTATATTTTTTTCAATTTGACAGGTGATGAAATTCTCACAACTATTTCCATATGAGGCTCCGATATATCAGGAGATATGTTTTTCCAGGAACTGCACAAGTAGTGTTGCCCATGTCAAAGTAAGTCATTGTACCAAAATCTCCCGTCTTTTAATCAAATTATCTTTTTGTTGCCCGATGTCTCCTTTTGTCTATTTCTTTCTGTAACATGCAGTTGTAGTCTCTAGGTGTACATATCCCGCAATTACAACTATAAGGTATTGTTATTGTGAAGAGAGGTCCGTAATTCTCTCATCTTGTGTTGGTACTTTCTCTGCCATTTATGAAATCATGTTATGTTTTCTTATTTTATTTTGCTATTTTGTTGAGATGATGTTCTTACTGTACTTGGAATGGGTATCTTATTTTTCACTTTGAAAGGTGACGAAATTCTCCCAACTACTTCCACATGAGGCTCCGATATATCAGGAGCTATGATTTCCAAGAACTGCACAACTAGTGTTGCCCATGTCAAAGTAAGTCATTGTACCAAAATCTCCCATCTTTTAATTATATTATGTTTTTGTTGCCCGATGTCTCCTTTTGTCTATTTCTTTCTGTAACATGCAGTTGTAGTCTCTAGGTGTACATATCCCGCAATTACAACTATAAGGTATTGTTATTGTGAAGAAAGGTCGGTAATCTCTCATCTTGTGTTGATATTTTCTCTGCTAGTTATGAAGTCATGTTCTCATGTTTTCTGATTTTATTTTGCTATTTTGTTGAGATGATGTTCTTACTGTACTTGGAATGGGTATCTTTTTTTCACAATGAAAGGTGATGAAATTCTCACAACTATTTCCACATGAGGCTCCGATATATCAGGAGCTATGGTTTTCCAGGAACTGCACAAGTAGTGTTGCCCATGTCAAAGTAAGTCATTGTACCAAAATCTTTCGTCTTTTAATCAAATTATCTTTTTGTTGCCCGATGTCTTCTTTTGTCTATTTCTTTGTGTAACATGCAGTTGTAGTCTCTAGGTGTACATATCCCGCAATTACAACTATAAGGTATTGTTATTGTGAAGAGAGGTCCGTAATTCTCTCATCTTGTGTTGGTACTTTCTCTGCCATTTATGAAATCATGTTGTCATGTTTTCTTATTTTATTTTGCTATTTTGTTGAGATGACGTTCTTACTGTACTTGGAATGCGTATCTTATTTTCACTTTGAAAGGTGACGAAATTCTCCCATCTACTTCCACATGAGGCTACGATATATTAGAAGCTATGATTTCCAGGAACTGCACAACTAGTGTTGCCCATGTCAAAGTAAGTCATTGTACCAAAATCTCCCGTCTTTTAATCAAATTATCTTTTTGTTGCCCGATGTCTCCTTTTGTCTATTTCTTTCCGTAACATGCAGTTGTAGTCTCTACGTGTACATATCCCGGAATTACAACTATAAGGTATTGTTATTGTGAAGAAAGGTCCGTAATTCTCTCATCTTGTTTTGGTACTTTCCCTGCCAGTTATGAAATCATGTTGTCATGTTTCCTTATTTTATTTTGCTATTTTGTTGAGATGATGTTCTTACTGTACTTGGAATGGGTATCTTATTTTCACTTTGAAAGGTGACGAAATTCTCCCAACAATTTCCACATGAGGCACTGATATATCAGGAGCTATGATTTCCCGGAACTGCACAACTAGTGTTGCCCATATCAAAGTAAGTCATTGTACCAAAATCTCTCATCTTTTAATTAAACTATGTTTTTGTTGCCCGAAGTCTCCTTTTGTCTACTTCTTTCTGTAACATGTAGTTGTAGTCTCTAGGTGTACATATCCCGCAATTACAACTATAAGGTATTGTTATTGTGAAGAAAGGTCGGTATTTCTCTCATCTTGTGTTGATATTTTCTCTGGCAGTTATGAAGTCATGCTCTCATGTTTTCTAATTTTATTTTGCTATTTTGTTGAGATGAACTTCTTAGTGTACTTGGAATGGGTATCTTTTTTTCACATTGAAAGGTGATGAAATTCTCACAACTATTTCCACATGAGGCTCCGATATATCAGGAGCTATGGTTTTCCAGGAACTGCACAAGTAGTGTTGCCCATGTCAAAGTAAGTCATTGTACCAAAATCTCCCCTCTTTTAATTATATTATGTTTTTGTTGTCAGACGTCTCCTTTTGTCTATTTCTTTCTGTAACATGCAGTTGTAGTCTCTAGCTGTACATATCCCGCATTTAGAACTCTAAGACATTCTTTTTGTGAAGGACGGTCGGTAATTCTCAAATCTCGTGTGGGTATTTTCTCTCGCAGTTATAAAGTCATGTTGTCATGTTTTCTGATTTTATTTTTCTATTTTGTTGAGATGATATTCTTACTGTACTTGGAACTACACAACTAGTGTTGCCCATGTCAAAGTAAGTCATTGGACAAAATCCGCCCGTCTTTTAATTAAATTATCTTTATATTGCTCGACGTCTCCTTATTTTGTCTATTTCTTTTAGAAACATGCAGTTGTAGTCTCTAGTTGTACATATCCCGCATTTACAACTCTAAGGTATTTTTTTGGTGAAGAAAGGTCGGTAATTCTCTCATCTTGCGTTGGTATTTTCTCTGCCACTTATGAAGTCATGTTGTAATGTTTTCTTATTTTATTTTGCTATTTTATTGAGATGAAGTTTTGACTCTAATTGGAATGGGTATCTTATTTTCACTTTGAAAGCGTGATGAAATTCTCCCAACTACTTCCACATTAGGCTCCAATATATCAGGGGCTATGATTTTCCAAGAACTGCACAACTAGTGTTGCCCCTGTCAAAGTAAGTGAATGTACCGAAATCCAACTGTCTTTTAATTAAATTATCTTTTATTGGCCGACGTCTCCTTATTTTGTTTATTTCTGTAACATGCAGTTGTAGTCTCTAGGTGTACATATCTCGCATTTACAACTCTAAGGTGTTGTTATTCTCAAATCTCGTGTTGGTATTTTCTCTCGCAGTTATAAAGTCATGTTGTCATGTTTTTCGATTTTATTTTGCTATTTTGTTGAGATGATGTTATTAATATACTTGGAATGGGTATCTTTTTTCACATTGAAAGGTGATGAAAATCTCACAACTACTTCCACATGAGGCTCCAATATATCATGGGCCATGATTTTCCAGGAACTACACAACTAGTGTTGTCCATGTCAAAGTAAGTCATTGGACCAAAATCCGCCCGTCTTTTAATTAAATTATCTTTATGTTGCCCGCGTCTCCTTTTGTCTATTTCTTACAGTAACATGCAGTTGTAGTCTCTAGCTGTACATATCCCGCATTTACAACTCTAAGGTATTGTTATTGTGAACAGAGGTCGGTAATTCTCACATCTCGTGTTGGTATTTTCTCGCACGATTATGAAGTCATGTTCTCATGTTTTCTGATTTTATTTAGCTATTTTGTTGACATGAAGTTCTTACTGTACTTGGATGGGTATATTTTTTTCAATTTGACAGGTGATGAAATTCTCACAACTACTTCCACATGAGGCTCCAATATATCAGGAGTTATGATTTTCCAGGAACTGCACAACCAGAGTTGCCCATGTCAAAGTAAGTCAATGTACCAAAATCCTGTCGTCTTTTAATTAAATTATCTTTTTGTTGCCTGACCTATTCTTCTTTTGTCTATTTGTGTAACATGCAGTTGTAGTCTTTAGGTGTACATATCTCGCGTTTACAACTCTAAGGTATTGTTATTGTGAACAGAGGTCGGTAATTCCCACATCTCGTGTTGGTATTTTCTCTGGCACTTATGAAGTCATGTTCTCATGTTTTCTGATTTTATTTAGCTATTTTGTTGAAATGAAGCTCTTAATGTACTTGGAATGGGTATATTTTTTTCAATTTGACAGGTGATGAAATTCTCACAACTACTTCCACATGAGGCTCCAATATATCAGGAGCTATGATTTTTCAGGAACTGCACAACTAGTGTTGCCCATGTCAAAGTAAGTCAATGTACCGAAATCCAATCGTCTTCTAATTAAATTATTTTTTTGTTGCCCGACCTCTTCTTCTTTTGTCTATTTGTGTAACATGCAGCTGTAGTCTCTAGGTGTACATATCCTGCGTTTACAACTCTAAGGTATTCTTATTGTGAACAGAGGTCGGTAATTCCCACAACTACTTCCACATGAGGCTCCAATATATCAGGAGCTATGATTTTTCAGGAACTGCACAACTAGTGTTGCCCATGTCAAAGTAAGTCAATGTACCCGAAATCCAACCGTCTTCTAATTAAATTATTTTTTTTTGTTGCCCGACCTCTTCTTCTTTTGTCTATTTGTGTAACATGCGGGCTGTAGTCTCTAGGTGTACATATCCCGCGTTTACAACTCTAAGGTATTCTTATTGTGAACGGATGTCGGTAATTCCCACATCTCGTGTTGGTATTTTCTCCGGCACTTATGAAGTCATGTTCTCATGTTTTCTCGATTTTATTTAGCTATTTTGTTGAAATGAAGTTCTTACTGTACTTGGAATGGGTATATTTTTTTCAATTTGACAGGTGATGAAATTCTCACAACTACTTCCACATGAGGCTCCAACATATCAGGAGGTATGATTTTCCAGGAACTGCACAACCAGAGTTGCGCATGTCAAAGTAAGTCAATGTATCGAAATTCAGTCGTCTTTTAATTAAATTATTTTTTTGTTGCCCGACCTCTACTTCTTTTGTCTATTTGTGTAACATGCAGTTGTAGTTTCTAGGTGTACATATCCCGCATTTACATCTCTCAGGTATTGTTATTGTGAACAGAGGTCGGTAATTCCCACATCTCGTGTTGGTATTTTCTCTGCCAGTTATGAAGTCATGTTCTCATGTTTTCTGATTTTATTTAGCTATTTTGTTGAAATGAAGTTCTTAATGTACTTAGAATGGGTATATTTTTTTCAATTTGACAGGTGATGAAATTCTCACAACTACTTCCACATGAGGCTCCAATATATCAGGAGCTATGATTTTCCAGGAACTGCACAACCAGAGTTGCCCATGTCAAAGTAAGTCAATGTACCAAAATCCTGTCGTCTTTTAATTAAATTATCTTTTTGTTGCCTGACCTATTCTTCTTTTGTCTATTTGTGTAACATGCAGTTGTAGTCTTTAGGTGTACATATCTCGCGTTTACAACTCTAAGGTATTGTTATTGTGAACAGAGGTCGGTAATTCCCACATCTCGTGTTGGTATTTTCTCTGGCACTTATGAAGTCATGTTCTCATGTTTTCTGATTTTATTTAGCTATTTTGTTGAAATGAAGCTCTTAATGTACTTGGAATGGGTATATTTTTTTCAATTTGACAGGTGATGAAATTCTCACAACTACTTCCACATGAGGCTCCAATATATCAGGAGCTATGATTTTTTCAGAACTGCACAACTAGTGTTGCCCATGTCAAAGTAAGTCAATGTACCGAAATCCAATCGTCTTCTAATTAAATTATTTTTTTGTTGCCCGACCTCTTCTTCTTTTGTCTATTTGTGTAACATGCAGCTGTAGTCTCTAGGTGTACATATCCTGCGTTTACAACTCTAAGGTATTCTTATTGTGAACAGAGGTCGGTAATTCCCACAACTACTTCCACATGAGGCTCCAATATATCAGGAGCTATGATTTTTCAGGAACTGCACAACTAGTGTTGCCCATGTCAAAGTAAGTCAATGTACCGAAATCCAACCGTCTTCTAATTAAATTATTTTTTTGTTGCCCGACCTCTTCTTCTTTTGTCTATTTGTGTAACATGCAGCTGTAGTCTCTAGGTGTACATATCCCGCGTTTACAACTCTAAGGTATTCTTATTGTGAACAGATGTCGGTAATTCCCACATCTCGTGTTGGTATTTTCTCTGGCACTTATGAAGTCATGTTCTCATGTTTTCTGATTTTATTTAGCTATTTTGTTGAAATGAAGTTCTTACTGTACTTGGAATGGGTATATTTTTTTCAATTTGACAGGTGATGAAATTCTCACAACTACTTCCACATGAGGCTCCAACATATCAGGAGGTATGATTTTCCAGGAACTGCACAACCAGAGTTGCGCATGTCAAAGTAAGTCAATGTATCGAAATTCAGTCGTCTTTTAATTAAATTATTTTTTTGTTGCCCGACCTCTACTTCTTTTGTCTATTTGTGTAACATGCAGTTGTAGTTTCTAGGTGTACATATCCCGCATTTACATCTCTCAGGTATTGTTATTGTGAACAGAGGTCGGTAATTCCCACATCTCGTGTTGGTATTTTCTCCGCAGCTTATGAAGTCATGTTCTCATGTTTTCTGATTTTATTTAGCTATTTTGTTGAAATGAAGTTCTTAATGTACTTAGAATGGGTATATTTTTTTCAATTTGACAGGTGATGAAATTCTCACAACTACTTCCACATGAGGCTCCAATATATCGAGAGCTATGATTTTTCCAGAACTCGCACAACCCAGAGTTGCCCATGTCAAAGTAAGTCAATGTACCAAAATCCTGTCGTCTTTTAATTAAATTATCTTTTTGTTGCCTGACCTATTCTTCTTTTGTCTATTTGTGTAACATGCAGTTGTAGTCTTTAGGTGTACATATCTCGCGTTTACAACTCTAAGGTATTGTTATTGTGAACAGAGGTCGGTAATTCCCACATCTCGTGTTGGTATTTTCTCCGGCACTTATGAAGTCATGTTCTCATGTTTTCTGATTTTATTTAGCTATTTTGTTGAAATGAAGCTCTTAATGTACTTGGAATGGGTATATTTTTTTCAATTTGACAGGTGATGAAATTCTCACAACTACTTCCACATGAGGCTCCAATATATCAGGGAGCTATGATTTTTTCAGAACTGCACAACTAGTGTTGCCCATGTCAAAGTAAGTCAATGTACTCGAAATCCAATCGTCTTCTAATTAAATTATTTTTTTTGTTGCTCGACCTCTTCTTCTTTTGTCTATTTGTGTAACATGCAGTTTGTAGTCTCTAGGTGTACATATCCCGTTTACAACTCTAAGGTATTCTTATTGTGAACAGAGGTCGGTAATTCCCACAACTACTTCCACATGAGGCTCCAATATATCGGGGAGCTATGATTTTTCGAGAACTGCACAACTAGTGTTGCCCATGTCAAAGTAAGTCAATGTACCGAAATCCAACCGTCTTTCTAATTAAATTATTTTTTTTGTTGCCCGACCTCTTCTTCTTTTGTCTATTTGTGTAACATGCAGTTTGTAGTCTCTAGGTGTACATATCCCGCGTTTACAACTCTAAGGTATTCTTATTGTGAACAGATGTCGGTAATTCCCACATCTCGTGTTGGTATTTTCTCGGCACTTATGAAGTCATGTTCTCATGTTTTTCTGATTTTATTTTAGCTATTTTGTTGAAATGAAGTTCTTACTGTACTTGGAATGGGTATATTTTTTTCAATTTGACAGGTGATGAAATTCTCACAACTACTTCCACATGAGGCTCCAATATATCGAGAGCTATGATTTTTCGAGAACTCGCACAACTAGTGTTGCCCATGTCAAAGTAAGTCAATGTACCAAAATCGATCGTCTTTTAATTAAATTATTTTTTTTGTTGCCCGACCTCTACTTCTTTTGTCTATTTGTGTAACATGCAGTTGTAGTCTCTAGGTGTACATATCCCGCATTTACATCTCTCAGGTATTGTTATTGTGAACAGAGGTCGGTAATTCCCACATCTCGTGTTGGTATTTTCTCTGCCAGTTATGAAGTCATGTTCTCATGTTTTCTGATTTTATTTAGCTATTTTGTTGAAATGAAGTTCTTAATGTACTTAGAATGGGTATATTTTTTTCAATTTGACAGGTGATGAAATTCTCACAACTACTTCCACATGAGGCTCCAATATATCAGGAGCTATGATTTTCTAGGAACTGCACAACCAGTGTTGCCCATGTCAAACTAAGTCAATGTATCGAAATCCATTTGTCTTTTAATTAAATTATTTTTTTGTTGCCCGACCTCTACTTCTTTTGTCTATTTGTGTAACATGCAGTTGTAGTCTCTAGGTGTACATATCCCGCGTTTACAACTCTAAGGTATTGTTATTGTGAACAGAGGTCGGTAATTCCCACATCTCGTGTTGGTATTTTCTCTGCCAGTTATGAAGTCATGTTCTCATGTTTTCTGATTTTATTTAGCTATTTTGTTGAAATGAAGTTCTTACTGTACTTGGATGGGTATATTTTTTTTCAATTTGACAGGTGATGAAATTCTCACAACTACTTCCACATGAGGCTCCAATATATCAGGAGCTATGATTTTTCAGGAACTGCACAACTAGTGTTGCCCATGTCAAAGTAAGTCAATGTACCAAAATCCAGCCGTCTTTTAATTAAATTATTTTTTTGTTGCCCGACCTCTACTTCTTTTGTCTATTTGTGTAACATGCAGTTGTAGTCTCTAGGTGTACATATCCCGCGTTTACAACTCTAAGGTATTGTTATTGTGAACAGAGGTCGGTAATTCCCACATCTCGTGTTGGTATTTTCTCTGGCACTTATGAAGTCATGTTCTCATGTTTTCTGATTTTATTTAGCTATTTTGTTGAAATGAAGTTCTTACTGTACTTGGAATGGGTATATTTTTTTCAATTTGACAGGTGATGAAATTCTCACAACTACTTCCACATGAGGCTCCAATATATCAAGAGCTATGATTTTCCAGGAACTGCACAACCAGTGTTGCCCATGTCAAAGTAAGTCAATGTATCGAAATCCAATCGTCTTTTAATTAAATTATTTTTTTGTTGCCCGACCTTTACTTCTTTTGTCTATTTGTGTAACATGCAGTTGTAGTCTCTAGGTGTACATATCCCGCGTTTACAACTCTCAGGTATTGTTATTGTGAACAGAGGTCGGTAATTCCCACATCTCGTGTTGGTATTTTCTCTGGCACTTATGAAGTCATGTTCTCATTTTATTTAGCTATTTTTTTGAAATGAAGTTCTTAGTGTACTTGGATGGGTATATTTTTTTCAATTTGACAGGTGATGAAATTCTCACAACTACTTCCACATGAGGCTCCAATATATCAGGACCCTATGATTTTCCAGGAATTGCACAACTAGTGTTGCCCATGTCAAAGTAAGTCAGTGTACCAAAATTCATTCGTCTTTTAATTAAATTATCTTTTTGTTGCCCGACCTCTTCTTTTTTTGTCTATTTGTGTAACATGAAGTTGTAGTCTCTAGGTGTACATATCCCGCAATTACAATTCCCTTCAGAAGCCACTAGGATTATTAGTTTGGAAGTTGGCAGTGCCTTCGTCAAATATATGCAAGTAAAGAATAATGTCATTTCAGCTATATTAGTTAAGACCTTCCTATCTCTGAACCATTGTAGATTAAGCAGGAAAGGAGCAATGCGGTGTTAGATTTCTTTATTATTTATGTTGATCTTCATTTATTTGGAAACCCCGAGAGAAGTTTTCAATAATTTCTAGTGGTTTAACACGAGGCCTCTTGGGATGGTCCTAAATGAAGAAAGGAGGGACCTAGATGAAAAGGCATGGGTGAAGAAATATCAGGCACTCCCTAGTTGTTGAGGGTCGTTAGAAAAACCTGGTTGCACTGAGTCTGGTTAGAGATTCAAGGGTAGGGGACTGACTGGTTGCGTATAGGAAAGGTATTAGCACCTCTAGTACGTCTTACCTGAGGTAAGCTGCATTGTGTATTTTGATGTAATTTTCAATGTTTTGAAAGACCATATTTATTCATGTTAATAAATCTAACTTTTGAAATTTTATTATGAGCTCATAAACCCAAATAAAATATTAGGAAAAAGATCCATGTAGATGCCTTAAAAGGATCATCTATCGTGGATGAGTTTTTTCCTAAAAAAAATATTCTGATTCAAAAAAGAATCGGTCACCGCTCAGAATAACTGAGAATTCCTTTGGTTATTTCTAAATATTTAAATATCAGTCTACTTGTAGGTCCAACATTTACTATCCAAATTTAACCATTAATCCTCATGAATTTAATTTCACAATTTATTTCAAAACAGGTCGATTCAGAAAAAATCGGTCATCGCTCAGAATAACTATGGGAATTTTTTATCATTTCTAGAAATTTAAATGTTACTTGTAGGTTTGACATTTACTATCTGAATTTAACCATTAATCTCATCAATTAATTTACTATCTGAATTTAACCATTAATCTCATCAATTAATTTCATGATTTATTTCAAAATAGGTCGATTCAAAAAACAATCGGTCATCGCTCAGAATAACTCTGGGAATTTTATGATCATTTCTAGATATTTAAATGTTAGCCTACATGTAGGTCCAACATTTACTATCTGAATTTAATCATTAATTCTCATGAACTAATTTTGCGATTTATTGCCAAAATCTCAAAATTTAATAAAATTGTTATTAAATCTAGAGTAATTTTTCAAATAAAGCTTTGGCCATAGGCAAAAAATAAAAATAGTATTATGTTCTTTTTTTTCTTACAAAACAACATAAGTAAATGAACAAATAAAATAAACATACATACATTCTCTTTTTCATTATATTTTACAAATAGTAACTAAAAAATACAATAAAATTCAAATAAATACATAAGCACCTAAAATTACAAAAATACTGGTCCTTGAGAACAGTGCCATAAACCAGGAACAGTGGTGACAGCGCAGGGCACTGGTGGCGCCTCAGCCCACACGCCCCTGTCACTGGCAGCGCGTCCACCCACGCGTCGTCGCCAATGAAGACATAAGATAGGGGGTGGATCAACCTCCTCTTCTTTCTCTCACTGGTGATAGCCTTCACAGCAACCTGCAAAACAAAGACAGACACAAAAAGCACAAAACCAATTTCATTCTCTTCTGCAAATTTCAAGTTTGTCCTTCTCGACTTCTTCTTCTTCTTCTTGGCTTCTTCTTTCAAATGGCTGGACTGTCGTGGAGGCTAGTGTGGTGGCCGATCTGTTGGCTGGTGATGGGCTGTGTTGCTGTGGGTGCATGGTTAAGGGTCGTTGGAGGAGGATGGGGAAGGAGAGGAAGAGGGTGTTTGGGAGGGTGGTGTGACCGATGGTATAGAAAAAACGAGTGTTTTGAGTGTTTGGTTAATGTAGATAGTTGAAAAAAACAGGTGGACCCCACCTCAACAATCTATTAAATTTGTGATTCACAAAAAACAACAAATTGTTGTTTTTTATGCGTTCGGTGAGGGGGGCGATGATAATTAAGAGAATAAATAAATATATACTAATTATAATTACTAGGGGGGCCAGGGAGAGAGAACAAATAGATGGGATAATTATAATTAGTATTATATTAGAGAGAGAATGAATAATATATAATAATTATAATTAGTATTATAATTTTTTTGTTTTATTTATTATATTTTCTTACAAAAAAAATATATTTTTACATATTAAAATAATCTAAAAATTAATTATAACATAAATAAATATATTAGAAGAAGATCACAATATAATTTTTGATCTCGCAATTTCTAATTTTATTTCAGATAATATTTTACTATATGTTGTTCCAGGATCGCAGAGGCCTTCACATGATTTATAGTTTGATGGAAGAATAAAAACAAGTGTCTAATTTACTTGAATTATTAATTACATTTTACTATTATAATTATTAAATATTTAAAAAACAATATATATATATATATACACATATACTTTAAAGTAATTTTACAAGTTGAAATCAATATGAAAAATTTGGTAATCAAACACTTGAAACTGTTTTTCATTAACTTCAAACTCAACCACAATTTTAACCAAACATTTTAAAAATTATTTTGAACCACAGCTAAAGTGTTTTTCATAAAACTGTTTTTTTTTTAAATCTTAACTACAAAAGCAAAAGCAATACCAATCACACCCGAAGACAGAGGGTGGTTGGTTGTGGCTGTTGTCTGGTGAGGAAGAGGGACGCAGAGGAGCAGATTAGCGAGATCATGGGGGCTGGTGGTGGCTGACAGCGCAGCTGGAGAGGGATGGGTCGTGGCTGAGAGTAGTGGGCAAGAGAGGGGAGATGGGCTGCGACTAGTGAGGAAGAGGGACGATTGGGGGTGCAACTAGTAGAAGGAGACCGTAGGGGCTGCTGGTGTGGTTAGAGAAAAAAAGGAGAGAGGAAATGAACGGGAAAGGGAGGGGTTAGCTGACGGTCGCTATGGAAGAAGGAGAGGGACAGCTCACGAGGAGGAGATGGAGGAGAAGGTGTGGGGGGCTGCTGCTGTGGTGGCTAGCCAGGAGGAGAAGGGGTTGTTGCTGTGGTGGGTGGTCGGAGGGAAAGGAGAGTGAGGGGGGAAGGAAGAGAGAAAATGGGAGGAGGGCGTTGCAACTGCCCCCAAAGGTAGTAACAAGTCCCCTCCACCATCATCAACAACATCAAACTTCTTCTTTCAGCAGCAGCAGCCATTGTAGCACCTTTTAACGCCTCTCCCGACCACCACGAACCAACATTCCTTAAGCCACCACCACTAGTAGAACCAATTAAATCGTCTCCTTTTCCTTCGTTAATTACTATTCACTATGAACACTAGGGAGTGGAGTGAATTAATTCACTCCCTACTATTCACTTGCATGTGAATAGTAGGGAGGGCTGGACATTCTATTCTAGCCCGACCCGAGAGTCTTGACCCACATGGTTGGGCTGGCCCATGTTGTTGGGCCGGTCCAATTCCATTTTTTAAAAAGTATAAAAATATAATAATTGCATTTTTAGGAAAAACAAAATATGATGTTTTCATGCATATGACCAAATTCCAAGGTTTTTTCAAACATATTTTTCGGGGGAAAAAAAACAAATATAACATCTTTCTTATATTTTGAAACGAAAATTGGATATTGTAACATATTTACAATTACCCATTGGAATTTGACCAAAATATCAAAAAAAAATAACAATTATTATGTTTTTGCTATCAGAGTGTAAAAAAGTTATATTATAAAAGTACACCCGTAAATGGTAAAAAAAGGTTTCTAATGTAGAAAAAAATTTAGACCCTATAATGGATAGGTTTCAACCCAAAGAGGTAGAGACTCTCATGAAGAAAGATCTACTTCGTGCCTTAGAAAAGATCATCCAATAAAAAATCTGACTTATAAAAGCAATCAAACAACAATTCAGTTTACTTGAGGTAAAGTGTACTAGGAGTGATGTGTCTTCCCCTTGCATGACTAGTCTTTTTACCCGGACTTTCACAGACCATTGAGTTTCTAGTGACCTTAATATTGGATGGAAACTCCTAAGATTTATAATCATAATTTTACAGCTATAAACCCTCTATTCTTGTGCGTGTTGTGTCCCCTCAGGGGATGGCAGAGCCCAAAGCTGATGCGAACCGGCCCAGAAACTCCAGCAAAGACACATTACATGTTTAGGGGCTTGATTCTTGGTTTTGAAGGTTTCACCCTAAGTCATAATTGGAAGGACCATTGAAGTATCTATGTGTAGGAGGGGTCCAATCCAGCTTTATTTGGGCCATGAAGTGAGGAAAACAAAGGAGCCAAAAGAATCCTACTACAACTTGGAAACATGGGATTGATGGGCTGGATGGAAAAGAATAAATAAACATTATGGGCTTCATTTAAGTTACTTAGCTACAGCCCAAGGCTTGTTTGGGTTTAATTAAGACTTTGCTTTCAGCTAGAGTCCAAGGCTTGCTTGGATTAAGTCATGGGCTTTTTAATTTAGGATTTTGGGTCAGTTTTTAGTGGACCTCTTTTAAGTCCACATAAGAGGTCCATTAGGGTTACTTTTTAAGAACTATTTAAACTCATGTAACCCTAATTTCGGCAGCCATTGATTAAACTTAATTCTGAACTTTTCAGTTTATGTGTGAGAGTGATTCTTGCATTCTTTAGTTCTTGAACGAATTGAATCCGACTTATCGAAGATTAACTGGCTTCGTGGCGTCATTCTACTCATTCCAATAGTGCTGGTGTCTTGGGGCAGGTTTCCATTGTGTCACACTCCTATCAGACCTTACTTCGACTTTCCGGGATCTTATCTCATTCTTGGTTGTGGGTTGCGTGACCACGTGATCACGAGGTTCGCATCAGGTGGTATCAGAGCTAGGCTCGAAACAAGGTCATATCATTATGTTATTTTCGTGCTTTTTTTTGTGTTCCTTGAAGTTTTCCAGTGTTTGTGTTCATCTCCTTGTTCTTCGTGTCAGCGTCATCTCATAAAAAAAAAGGTTATATTTCATCATTTTCATTTCAGTATATTAGAAAAAAAAATAAAAAAGAAAAGAAAAGAAAGAGAGATAGAGGCATTAGTTGAAATTTCAAGAATCATTGAAATCTTGCCGCAGAAAACACTACTTTGGGGAAACATAGGCAAACCACATCGGAATCAGTTGAAATTTCATATTCCGTCTATTGGGGTTAAGATAGTATCATATGTTAAATTTGGGCTTATTTTGATATTGATTTCTTGAGGGGTTATTTCGATATTCATTTGTGCCGCAGAAACACTACCTTAGTGAACCCATATAAAAACACCTTAGAATCAATTGAAACTTTACATTCTGTGTCTTGGGGTTGATATCGCATGATATATTAAATTGGGCCTTATTTCGATATCGTATACTAGAGGTTTCAATTGGAGGTTCATTTCTGCCGCAAATTCATCACATAAGGGTTTGTGTACCTAGAAGTACGGGAAAGGCCTATAAATTGAGTGTTGTTCTTTATTTAGTATTAAAATACTATATATTGATTTTGAGGTCGTTTCGAAATCGGTTGGTCTTGGTTTCAATTCTGTTACGTAAAAATTGCGTAAGAGGTTAGATTCTGCTCAAGTCTCAAAACGTGATCCCTACTGTTTAGTTTTGTCCAATTCTCTGTTTTTGTTCTATTTTCAGTTATCTAGGAGTCAAGTAATTGTTTTCTCTAGTATTTGCTTCTGTTTTATTTCGTGTCTTCGTATCGTCCACAATTCGTACAAATTTGCATTGCTACTCGCAAAATCATAATCGTAGTTTTGTTTTGCTTTGTTTTCAGTATTTTTATTGCTTCTTGAGTCTGAAAATCATAATTAGAGTGCGCTGCGAAAGCTACTGACTTTGATTTGTTGATTTTAGTTCCGAAAGAACCAAAAGAAAGCAAGTTGTGAGGTAAAAGGCGTAGTGAGCTTATTAGAGTGAAAAGCCTTGATTTTGTTTGTGTGATACACGAGAGTGTGAGGTAAAAGGCGTAGTGAGCTTATTAGAGTGAAAAGCCTTGATTTTGTTTGTGTGATACACGAGAGTGTGAGGTAAAAGGCGTAGTGAGCTTATTAGAGTGAAAAGCCTTGATTTCTTTTTGTGTGTGATACACGAGAGTTGTGAGGATATATATTTTTTTTTTTGCTACTAACCAAATTTTGCAGATTCAAAGGATGTCTGAAAACAACGAATCAGTGACACAAAATGTTGACGTGGCATTCCAATTACGAGCCATGGGTCAGCAACTTGAGTTAATGTCGAGGGCATACAAAGATCTGAAAGATGAGGTGAATTCAATAAAGCAACAGAATAGTGGGGCTGATCGCCGAGGAAATACGGTTCGTATGGTCGTACGGAATAACAGATCTGATTTTGAAGAGTATGTTGATGAAAATGCAGATATGGGCGAAGATGACTATGATTTTGCATCTGTTGGCCAAGGAATCAGGTCTGGACCGAGCAGAGTTAGGAGGAATGTGAATTTCCGTGGCATGGGAAATTATGAAGATATGGATGGGGACAACATCAAACTGAAAATTCCTAACTTCGAAGGTAAAAATGAGCCCGAGGCTTATTTGGAGTGGGAGAAAAAAGTAGATTAGATTTTTGATTGTCATAGCTATTCTGAACAAAAAAAAGTGAAATTGGTGATGATTGAGTTTACAGCGTATGCAATGATTTGGTGGGATCAGATTGTAATCAGTCGGAGGAGGAATGGGGAGCGACCCGTTCAGAGTTGGGGGGAGATGAAAGCATTAATGAGGAGACGATTTGTGCCAAACCACTATTATAGAGACCTATACCTGAAGCTCCAAGGTCTAAATCAAGGCTATAAGACAGTAGATGAATATCACAAAGAGATGGAGATAGCAATGATTCGTGCCAATGTTGTTGAGGATAGAGAAGCCACCATGGCTAGATTTCTTAATGGGTTGAATCATGACATTGCCAATGTGGTTGAGCTACAGCACTATGTGGAGCTAAAGGACATGGTTCACATGGCTACGAAGGTGGAGAGACAACTCAGGAAGGGACATGTTTGGCCAGGATTTAATTCGGGTTCGGGTTCTTCATCATCTTGGAAGACGAAATCTGAAGAGAGAGGGTACTATCCAGCCAAGATCCTTTTATTCCTTCTAAAACTGAACGAACAACGGCTAAAGTTGATGTCCCTACCGGTGCCAAAGGTAAATTTGAAACTCAGCCTAAATGTACTCGTGATGTTAAATGTTTTAGGTGTCAAGGGCATGGACATTATGCTCCATAGTGTCCAAACAAGAGAATCATGATGATTAGAGATGATGGTGATATGGAATCTGAAAGTGACTGATCTGATTGCGAAGGCATGCCACCATTGGAGGATATTGATGAGGATGAGTTAGCATTACCGGTTGCGGGGTCCTTGGTTATAAGGCGCACACTTCAGGTTCAGGTCAAGGAAGATGACTCTAATCAGCAAAGAGAGAATATCTTCCATACGCGTTGCTACGTACAAAGCAAGGTGTGTGGTTTAATTATTGATAGTGGAAGTTGTGTTAATGTTTGCAGTACCACCCTTATTAGTAAACTGAATTTGGGTACTGTTAAACATGCTGAAACCATATAGATTGCAATGGCTGAATGATAGTGGTGAAGTGAAAGTGACGAAGCAGGCCGTGGTTCCATTTTCGATTGGGAAATATGTTGATGAAGTCCTGTGCGATGTGGTACCGATGCAAGCAAGTCACATCTTGTTGGGGAGGCCATGGCAATATGATAGGAAGGCAATTCATGATGGGGTTGATAATAGGTATACCATTGTAAAAGATGGTAAAACCATCACTCTTGTACCTCTTACACCCAAACAGGTGTATGATGATCAAATAAAGCTAAAAAGAGAGCATGAGGCGATGGGGAGAGAAAATCAAGGTGAGGAACATGGGGAGAGAAAACCATCAGATTCGGCCAGAACTCAAACCTCTACAACCCATTCAGCCACCCATCTAAACACAAACAAATATTTGGCCAACACTCCCAACAAATCAGACCATTCGACCACTCCTCAAAAATACCCAAATATGGCCGAGAGTGGAGGTAAGATAAGAGGAGATAAGAAAGTCAGGAAGAGTGATGAGAATTGTGTAAAAAAACTAGAGAAACAACCTAATTTTTATGTTAGAGAGGGTGAGGTCAGATCTGCATATTTCGCTAACAAGCCAATGATTTTACTTGTGTACAAGGAGGCTTACTTTAATACTAATGATCTTGATCATATTGTGCCTAGTGTTGCTATTTCTTTGTTGCAGGAGTTTGATGATGTGTTCCCCGACGACACTCCAAGTGGATTACCACCATTGCGAGGGATAGAGCATCAGATTGATTTCGTACCCGGAGCTTTCAATTCCTAACAAGCCAGCATATAGAAGCAATTCTGAGGAGACAAAAGAGCTTCAAAGGCAAGTTGATGAGCTGATGGAAAAGGGCTATATTCGTGAGAGTATAAACCCGTGTGTTGTACCTATGCTACTCATGCCTACGAAGGATGGAACATGGAGGGTGTGTGTTGATTGTCGAGCCATCAACAACATAACGATTTTGATTCGAGGTCGAATCCTTTCGAGGAGAGAGGGGATGATGCGAATCGGCCCAGAAACTCCAACAAAGACACATTACATGTTTAGGGGCTTGATTCTTGGTTTTGAAGGTTTCACCCAAGTCATAATTGGAAGAACCATTGAAGTATCTATGTGTAGGAGGGGTCCAATCCAGCTTTATTTGGGCCATGAAGTGAGGAAAACAAAGGAGCCAAAAGAATCCTACTATAACTTGGAAACATGGGATTGATGGGCTGGATGGAAAAGAATAAATAAACATTATGGGCTTCATTTAAGTTACTTAGCTACAGCCCAAGGCTTGTTTGGGTTTAATTAAGACTTTGCTTTCAGCTAGAGTCCAAGGCTTGCTTGGATTAAGTCATGGGCTTTTTAATTTAGGATTTTGGGTCAGTTTTCAGTGAACCTCTTTTAAGTCCACATAAGAGGTCCATTAGGGTTACTTTTTAAGAACTATTTAAACTCATGTAACCTTAATTTCGGCAGCCATTGATTAAACTTAATTCTGAACTTTTCAGTTTATGTGTGAGAGTGATTCTTGCATTCTTTAGTTCTTGAACGAACTGAATCCGACTTATCGAAGATTAACTGGCTTCGTGGCGTCATTCTACTCATTCCAATAGTGCTGGTGTCTTGGGGCAGGTTTCCATTGTGTCACACTCCTATCAGACCTTACTTCGACTTTCCGGGATCTTATCTCATTCTTGGTTGTGGGTTGCGTGACCACGTGATCACGAGGTTCGCATCAGGTGGTATCAGAGCTAGGCTCCGAAACAAGGTCATATCATTATGCTATTTTCGTGCTTTTTTTTTGTGTTCCTTGAAGTTTTCTAGTGTTTGTGTTCATCTCCTTGTTCTTCGTGTCAGCGTCATCTCATAAAAAAAAAGGGGTGATAATATGGGTGTTAAAAGGGTTGGTCAGTAATTGACTTAGTGTGTAAAACAAACTTGTTTTTAAGTGGCGTGCACGTGCCAACATGCAAGATGTTCTTATCCTGGGACAACATGTAATGGATATACGATGACTTTCAAGATGGCGTTAGATTCATTTTAGTTTCTCTTGTATTTAATGATGATATGTGTTTTGAATAGACATTTGATTTGGCGTTCGTGAACCTTCTTTTTTTTTCCCTCTCCCCTCCTCAATTTCATCGCTGACCCTATAAAAAGTAAAAGCAACCCTTCAATTGTTATTTCTTCACATTTGTTCCCTATTCTTTTCATTACTATTTTTATTATTTATGATGGTTTATCAAATTGGATTTTTTTATTCAATTTCATCTCCTTTTATTTTATCTTTCAAATTTGATTCTTATTTTCTTTATTGATATTTATTTTATTTGCTATGGTTTTTTTTTAAGTTTTTTCTACAAATTCAATTCTCATTATTTTAATTGATTTTTTTTTGCCTTGACAGTTTTTTTAGATTGATCTTTTTTTCTTCCAATTTCATGCTCCAACATTTAATTTGTTGGAAATTAAGTTTCTTAATTGATTTTAGGTCTAAAAATTTAAGAGTTACGTGTTTGGGATTAATCCATATTTAGAAAAATTGTTTGAGTTTGCACTTTCTTTTTTCTCCTTTTCTTTTAAGCTCTTGTTTATTTAGTTTTATCCCTTAATATTAATTTAGTTCAAGATTAAACTTTATTATTTTATTTTATTTTTATAGGACTTTTTGATAATTTTGATAATGAACTAAGTTATCCCTTTTTTTTTAATTGTTCTTTGCTTAATTTATCCTTCTTTTAGATCTCTTTAAATTTAATATATTGAATTTATTAAATGTAAGCATGTTATGCTCATCTCATGATATTTTTAATGAGTTTACTTTCTAGTTGATTGCTCTAACAAAACGTGCGGTCTGTCTTGGTGTTGAGATCATGCCTTTCACAATGATGTTCAAAATTTTCTTTTATCTTCTCGAGAGTATGAATAATTATAGCTTTTTCTCATATTATTTATGATATTTTTTAAAAACTATATTATTAAACTAATTCAGCTAATTAATCATTTTCATCTCGTATGTTTTTTTTTAAATACAAGCACCTACTTATAATTTATTATTTATTTTCATGTATGAGAAATTTGAGCGAAAAGCGAAAGAGAAACAATTTGTCTGACCGCTGCAAAATTAAGGCACGCTCGAGATAGAGAGGGGTTGGATCGAAATGAGTGAAACAAGGAGGATGGAAATGAAAATAAAATAGTAAGACTTCCGAGCACATTGGTGGCGTAACGATAAATAATATTAGTATAAATTTGGAAGCAAAGGGATAGAGAAGGCGCGTGGGAAACAAACCCGCACACACCTTTGGATCCTACCTGATTTCCCGCAGGTAAGGTGTCGCGGCAAGCCTCCGATTCATCGACTGAGATCGAGAGAGAGGGAGAGATGCTGGAAAACCCTACACCTGCTGCCTCTGCTCCTCCTCCAGATTCCACGGCAGTCAAGCGCTATGCTCCTCCCAATCAAAGGCACGCCCCCGCCTCCTTTTCCAAGCTTTTAGTTTTTTTATCCTCTTCTATTTCTCACAAAAACCTTGTTGTTTGTTTTTCAGGAGCCGTTCTATGAACAGGCGCAAATCAGGAGGTCAGTTCTTCGTTTTTATTTAATTTAATTTCATTTGATTTAAACCTTTGAAAAGAAGTTCGGATTTTGGTTTGGTGCAGATCGGTTTGATAGAGGAAGCAGTCTTTATCAAATTGATGGAGAGAAGAACCAGCAGCAGCAATCACATGCCAATACAAGAAATAATATTCCAGATCATCATGGCGATGCAGGGAGCAGCAGTCTTCTCAATGACAACTACTCTTCCCACACTTTAATACCATTGGAAGGATGTTGTCGCAGTGAGGCTTCTCAGCTTCTAAATGATCGTATGCGCACTCTACTACTGTTTCTTTCGAGAACTGAATCAAAAATTTAGTTAGCTACTTGTTTTTATCGCCAATCTAGGTTAATTGCTGAGCTGCGAAGCTCAAGCCCAATCATTTTAGGCACTTTGAATGCTATTTATAACCAATCTGTTTTCTATTCTGTGCTTTTTATATATACTTGCATATATTTGTTTTTAAGTGCAGGTTGGGCAGCGATCATGCATAGCTACAATGATACATCAATAGATTTATCTGGTGAGTGGAATCACCTAGCAAGTGTGTGTTTTGTGAGTGATATTATACTTGTTTGTTAGGTTTTTGATGTTGTGTTTTTCATTGCCTGTGTAAAAGTTGTATTTTTTATGTCATTTTGTTTATGCTAAGTTCCTTGACTGGTAGAATTCTAACAAGATGATGTTTATGTTGATTGTGAAGTCAAGAGGCCCTTTATCATGTCATGTGTTAGCTCTTGTGAATGTTGGACAGATCTTATAGTAGATCGATGTTTGTATGGATTATGAGAGCTCGGAAATGGAAGAGAAAAGGAGTCAAACAAGTTGTATTGTAACACCTCTTTCTATTGATGTCTATTATATTGATACCAGCACTGGTGTTTTCTTCTAGGCACCAGAATCATACTGGACTTTTATGTTTAATGGCATTGTCTGGTGCTATCAACATTACTTTGATGTCGGGTGTTTGGCACTGTGTTTCAAAAACGCTTTTGAAAAAAAAAATTAAAAAAATATTTTTATTGTTTACTTTAGATTTTTTTTTTTGTGTGTTTTAGATCATTTTCATGTGCTGATGTCAAAAGGGATTTTTAACAAATAAAAAACACTCGTTTTGATGCATTTCAAATGAAAAGCACTTTCAAAAGCAATCGCATTCACACTCCCAAACAAATACTTATGGATATCCATCAGTGTCTTTTAAGTGGTTGAATATGCTGATATAGTTAAAGTTGCCAGTAAGGCCAAATTTTGCCCCATGTCAAGTGGATTTTTTTTTGCAACGTTACTTCCAGATTTTAATTGCTGTTGGTAGTTTGGGTGCATGATGTGTCAGCACTTTATTGTTTTGATTCTCCTGTAATGTGGTAGCCCTTTCCACTCTCCTGTCTATGTTGCTTGATTCTTTTCTTTGCAAATGGAACAAAAACAACAAAATATATTTCTGCCAATACCTTGCAGGCATGTATATAGATTGCAGAAAGGTCATGTAGAATGCCTATTTGTGCTATCATATATTGGGTAGTGTGTTTATTGATCCCTAGTTCCTCAGCAATATTGTTCTCTTCTTGTTTTTTCATTTTCAGAAAGACCAGTTATGTATCCAGGAAGCAGCGCACCAGCATGGGGACAGTTTAAACTCCCCCATCAGGTCAATTCATCTCCCTCCATCCCTCTCCCTCACCCCTTCCGTCCCTCTCCCTCACTCACATGTGATCTGGTTTGCTTTTCAGATATTGTCTCCGGTGAACAGTGTCGGAGCTCCTAACCCGCAGATGGACTTCTTAAGTGAACTTCACCGTGCAATTCAGAATTCCAAAGCCAGTTACGAGAACTAACACTACCACATCACTGCACAAGATGAATGCTGTTTCCGGATCTGGAATCATGTTATGTTTTTTTGGTGTTTATTAGAACCCAAAACATGGTACTTATTTAGAGATGTTATTTATGAAGACAGCCGGTGGTCCTTCTGTGTAGACATGTACTTTGCAAAAGTGATAATGTGCTGCTTATGACTTATGTATACTATTTCCCCAGTGCGGGTCAATGTTAGTGAGGTTCTCTTTATGCATGAGCGAAAATCTGTGTTTTGTGCACCCCCATGCAGGGCATGTTTGCGTGTTGGATGATTTGGCATTTGTAGTCCTGTTATGATGTGATGGAATCATGGAAGTGCGAATGATTGTAGGATGATCCTCGAGAATTTTCATGGAATTTACTGTGTTATCAAGCTTTCACTGCTCTGCAAGTCGCAATAATGGAAATTGCATTTTCATTTTCGTCAACATCATTATCTTGCTACATTTTCTTAACCTGGCATTACAGGAATAATACTGGCTTGCTACATTAGTTTAAATTGGCATTACAGGAATTCCGGCTTCCTTGAGATCCGGCATCCTTTTGTAACAAGCTCCCAAGACCTTGATCCAAGGAGCTCTTTTCTTCCTTAATGTGCTATTCTTTTTTTTTTCAGGCTTCATGCAACTAGATATCAACAGTCTCTACCTTACATAGCGGTATGTAACACCTTTGCTATTGAATAAAAATGCAAAACAATTGGTGTTTCTGTTTATCTTACATCATCTCGAATGAATAGAAAAACTTTACCCATGTGACTCATGAGTAACTATCCTTTCCACACAGGAATGATTCCTTGAGCTGCCAATCTTTTTTCCACCCAAAATACGATGTGTTTTTCAGTTATTTTCTTCTCGTCGATCAGAAAAGGCTCAACTGTGCTGACTCCTGAACCATAGGATGATAGAGAAAACCCTTTTGGACCTGCCCCAGGAAGAAAATAGACTGTCAGGGTATACTGTAGTTTCAAGTAACTCCCTAGCTACCATTAAATAAAATTTACCTGTGAGTCCATCAGGGAAGAAGGCCCAAAACGAATGAGGAGTGCCCTTCTGTAGAAAGGAGCCTTCCAACTGGGATATTTAATATATCAATAGAAGAAAGACAATTGCTGGTAGCAGGCTGGATCCATTTTGAGTAGCTAATGACATTTTAGGAAGAAAAAAAGATGGGGTGCTTACTCTGTTTTCTTTGAAAAATAGCTCGAGTTCAGTGATATCATCTTGAGCCTCGAGAATAGCTTTCAGAGAGGGGATCACATCCTCCTCCATCATCTGAGAGAGTGGCTTGGCAGGAGCCTTTTTGGGTTTTGCTGGGGCCTTCTTTTCAACTGGCTTTGCCTCCTTTGCATCAGCATCAACTGCCATGGTTCACTTTCAATTTTAAAACTCACACTCCATCACGCCTAGACTTGTTAAAATGCGCCAAGAACACGTCTGCTTACCGGTGGAAGTGGACGATTCTTGCACAGCAGAGCACGTGATTCTTCTTCGCGATGTTACTAATTTGCTGGCCATCTGCTGCGCTCATTCACACAGACCATACTAGGTTTTATTAGTCTGTGCATTAAAAGATTAGCTCATAAGGATCTTCATCAAATTTTCATGTTTGAGAAAGGAAAAGTTTGTGTCAGGAAAGCCATCGTGTAATTTTAGGTTAGCAGAGCTATCTGTCTTGAGTCCCCCATGGTATCATCACTGCGTTCTTGTTTTTTCTTCCTGCAATCTTCTCAAGAAAAAGAACAACCTACTGCTGGAGGCTGATAAAATTTAGTAAACTACAAAGCTCAGCTGAGTTGAGTTGAGTTTACCCTCCCTCTATTTCTTCAGACGATGAATTAATTGTTCAATACCAGATTACACACACACACACACACTATATATATATATATATATTGAAGAGAATAAAATAAAATAGACAAACAATTAAGGATTTATGTGATATGAAACTGATAAATGATTGCATGCACATGTCAGAATTAGACGCATACCAAACTGGAGTGTAGGAGAGGAGGTGGCTCTGCCATTCTTCCTGAAACATGAAGGTGGTGACGGGAAGCTTGAGACTCCCATTGCTCCACCTCTTGCTGTCATAGTCTTTAGAGGCTTTCTTAATAACCCTGGGATTTCTTATTATCTCACTCTCTGCGTTCTCTCAATGACCACTCATTTATCTTAATTTATTTTTTCAATTTCGCTTGCTCTTTATATGAGAAGAAGAAAAACAGGCTGAGCTAACCGGATACAGACTGGAAGACAAGCAGAGCAGTGAGGAAAGAGAGAGGAGTCCTCTGATCCACACAATGTTTGGTAGAATACATGCCACTGATTTCTTTTTCTTTTTGGACATACATGTATTCCACGTCATGACAAGACCGTGATAATTGAAAGGAAAAAACCCTAGGTCCTTAGTTGTCCACCATCCCTTGCCACTCAGTCAGCTATATTTACTTGCATATTTATCTCCTATATTTTTGAACCGAGGTAGCATAAAAATTGCAGAAAAACTGGGCTCATTTCAATATATTTGATTGTTAATATATAAAATCCGCATTACAAATTAAAATCCTGGAAGCATTGCGCTGCTTTGTATACAAAAAATAGGCAGAAGATGTTGCTTCTGCTGAAGCAAATAATTGGAGCATCATAATCTAATGACAATATTTCTAAGCTTGCATCTTACTCCATCAATACTAGTACATGGCTAGGTATATCTGGAAGCCAATAAAAAGTAAATCATGGAGTATTCACGGGCATGAAGAAAATCTTTTTCACTGATTTAGCACAGTACTGGGGATCTTTACTGACTAATCCGCTGCAGCATGTTCCAGTTCAGGACAATCCAGATTTCTTCGAGCTGGTTCTTTTTCTTGCTGCAGCAGAAGCAGTGGACAGCCTGTTCTGCTTAAACTTTTGAACCATAGTGTAGACCTGCATCAAAGAGGACACTTTCAGGGAAAGCAATTTAATAAGAAAAATGGCTCAACTTAGAAAACAACGGTCGAATGCCTCATACTGAAAACAACAAGGAATAAGAAATGTATTTTACAATGCTTGGCTTGTTACTATTTCAAGAATAAAACTTGTTATGAACCAATGTGCGAGTGTGCTTGATGTAGATATTTTCACTGTTTCTCAATCAGGTTTGAAATGTGCAGCTGTTATTCCAATCTAACAGGAGCTTATATGAGAGGAAAATTATACCTAAATCTCTGTAATTTGTGTGGATTTTGCCTGCTATATCTTTAGCTACCAGCTAAGCTAGACCAATAGATGGTGATTTTCCATAAATACCAACCAGTCCATTGGCCTCACACATATCTGTTCATTGGTTCACGAAATCTTGTTACACCTATGTGGAGCATAACATCCCAATCATGAATGCAGTGCATGAGGATTTCATCGACCAATCCAACCACCAAATTACCCATCTAAATAATATAAAAGATGGGAATGAAAAAACACCATTTTTCTTTCCCAGTCCAATCATTAGCCTACGGCACAAGTGAAGTAGGCTCTCAGAGTGGTTACTTATCTCTGCGAATAACTACCCACTTCATTGTCTAATATTCCCTCTAGTTCTGTATTGAGCACTTTAATTGGTCATCGGTTCATATAATGTGAATCTGAATTGTCATGCCACATCACCTTTCTCACTCCAGATGTTAATCCCAGGCTTGAAAGGGCCTGGCGATCCACACATTTCCAGGTTGTATTTTCTCCGTCTCGCATACTAAACAAGTCACTCATGTCACCTGCAAGCAAACATATAGCAGGTGAAGGATGCAGATGATGGACAGGCAGGATTGAGTAACAATGTGTTTGAACATCTTATAAATTAGTTCCAGACTAGCTATACTCAAGACATTTCTAAACTCTAAATGAATGAGACAGCCAAAAATCTTTGCCAAAATGGCTAATTTATGTAATCCTGATATTATAGATTGAAGTATCAAGTATCACCATATGATTACAATGTATAGATTCCATCATCAATCTCTACCATTCATTATCCAACAATGACACCAGAAATATTTTGAAATTTGAAGACTTGATAAAATAGTAATTGTAATGCAAACAAACATTTGCAAAGGAATAGTAGGGTCTTCAAACCTTTAAGATGTACTATCAACAGTTCTACATAAACCTTAAGACGAATGTGGCTGAAAATGTGGGTAAATTCTCCAACATCTTCCCTCAGAAGTATGCTACAGGTCCTCTGTGGGTCAAGTCTAAATGATTTTTTCAGAAAGCAATTCATTTCATTTCTCCTTCTGGTCAAGGCCTCTTCTTTTCCCAGCATGACAGATGGGAACTCCCACAGTCCAGCGAGCAAACCTTCATCCGGCCTCTTTACAAGAAGAAATACACTATTGGATTGGTCTCCCTCAATCAGATCTTGCCTTCCAGATATTTCCACAACACAAACAGCAGAAAATTCATGTCTTTGCTTTAACTTTATGCTCTTAGCAGGATAATCTGTAATCAGAACTAACTTATCCAGCTTTGAGATTGCAAGTGCACGGCATTCGCCTGAAACAGGACATGAAGAACAGCTTGGGTTCAATGGAGTGCATAAGGTTGCACCAAGTTCCATCAGAGACTGATTAAAATCCCCAGGACGATGAGGATCAACTAGTTGAGCTGCTAGTTTCCTGACCACAATATACTGAATTGTCAGAGAGAGGAACCAAGGGCACAATACATGCAGTTGCCTGATTTACAGGGCACCAATGTTTTACCACATTAATCAGGTTGCATTGGAGGAGATATTTGTCTCACTGTAAAATTACTGATCTTCAAACTGGAATGGGCTAAAACCCTGAATTGAAGAAGTAAAGTGTAGAAAGCATAAAAGCTCACCAAAATTTCTTGACCGTCACCTTGTCTTTTGGATTAGCTGAAATTGCCTTCAACCTAGCGAGTACCCTTATTACATTCCCATCAACCACTGGCACCACCTGACATAACATATCTTGAAAACCTAAATTTGTATACTTCAAGAAGGAAAAACAGAGAAGATACTCACTTCTTTGAATGCTATTGAGGCAATTGCGCCAGCTGTATAGTCTCCTATTCCGGGAACCTTCAGTAGGGAAGAAACAATTTTAGGAAATCCATCTCCGCCAGCTACAATCATCCTGGCTCCCTAAAGCCATAACAAAATGAAGCTAAAAATTGTTCATGTTTGCTACAGAGGCTATATAAATGATTTCTAAGTGCAAGGCATAAAAAAAAAAAATTCTTCTATTTAAATTAGTCATCCACATTTTATTTAAGAGAAAACACATGCCCTTTTCCATGTCACTTTTTTTTCTCATTTTCTTTTCAATATCCCACCAATTGAACAATATCAGATCGAGGTTTCATTTCTTATTCAAAACTCGCAAAGAGCACTAGGATCAATCACCAATGTAGTCATAGAAGCTCCAAATTGCAAAAGAAGGCAATATAAAAAGCCAACAGACATGCCAAAAAAAAGGCAAATTACAATTCTAATGGAGACAACTAGCTATAAAGTTTAATCCAGGGTATATCAAATCCCAGGTGTCATCCCATTATCCTGAATACAGCTTCCTGGACCATTGGAGCAATGACATCAATTACACCAGAGAAATTCAACAGGTAATGATCACCAGTAAACAGATCACAAACATGACCATGATATCTAACTTACCACCGAAGCTCAGAATGAAAAAAGGCACCACCACTATATTTCTACAAGACCTCCACGGATAAACTCTAAGACTTCTACCCTAAACAATTAAGATTATATCAGGAATCAGAAGAACTCTCTCCTCAAAGAATTCAGCTCCTTTATAAGGCCCACAACATGGAGCAAATAAAACTTCACACAAATTTTTAAAACCTGAGGGTGTCTGGGGAACAAAGATTTTCCATAATTAGCCGATTACATTAAGCATTGAAGAAAAGAACGAAGCTTTTTAACCATATAAATGAGTGGAACATAGAAACTCGAAGACATGCGCTTACAAATAGAAATTAAGCTCAAAGGCCAAAGTTCCCACAAATATAATATCAATTGACATTACGTCATAGTAAAGCAACAGAAGAAGAGAAATACAAGCAAAAATTCAAAAAATACAAAACCATTTAACCAGAGGTTTACCTCCAACAGAAACCGCGCTCGCCTATAATACCCTAGACCAGCCCACATCTCATTCACTTCCTACATAAACAAGAAAAAAAATCAACTGGTGATTTTAGACAAATAAAAAGGGCATTGAATTTATTTATAGTTAAAAAGTGTAAGAACCTCAAGAGAAGCCTGGGCCAGATGGTGTAGAGTGGGCCATTTTAACATCCAACGATTGTAGTAATCAATCACAGTCTGGACTCTGGTCTGCTGCAACATAACTTCAGAAACCCACACCCCATATGCCCTCCTTTCTCTTTCTCCTTCTCCTTCTCCTTCTCCTTCTTCTTCTTTAACTGGAATTTCTTTTGTTTGTGTGATTCTTCTCCAAGGGAGGTCTCTTTGGTTGTGGTCGTACCAGTCAAGCAATGAGGCTCTGATTTTATGGATTTCTTTGTCAGAGAACAGGTCTTCAATGTCAGCTACTGCTTCTTTTGTAGCTGAATGTTGACGCTGCTCCTTTGGTTTGGCTTTGGCAGCATTTCTTTTCCTCTTACTTGGCTTCTCGATGTGCTCCTCGTCCATTGTTGTTGCTGTGGTGAAGTGGGGTTTTCTGTTCCCTTTTTGTATGAGCCTGCTGCTTCTCGAAGAAGGTGCTTTCGAGAATTCGAATCGACCCAGCCCGCGCGCCCCCCTCACTTTTGGGTTTGTGAGACCAGACATGTGTGAAACCGAAGTCCGATGTTGCCATTTTTAGATGCTAAATTCTACTAGTTAAACGACGACGTCTAGGTAGGGTTAGTTGCACGGTCTCCAATTTCGTTTGACCTTGGCCACTGGATTATGCCACAGATACATCCTCCACGATGCTGCGATCCATATTTTTCTCATAAAAAACAATATTTAGATGATGCAAATTATTTGTATTTTTATATATAAATAAAATGTTTAGGTCATGCAAATGTATTTTAAAAAACCAAGAAAAAATAATAGTTTGTATTATAACACCGACTGTATTGATAGGTTGGTTTTATTTTAATTTAATGTTAAAAGAAAAAATAATGATATTAATCAAAAAAAGCTTTTTTATAAAATCAAAATATGTTGGGGAAAAAAATAAAGAGGAACAAAATTGGATTAAAAAAATTAAGAAAATTGGATTTGATCAACAAACACGAAAGAACATAACATGGAAAAAAACTAACTACACGAAAAAGATATAAAATAAAATATGATAATTAAAATAGTGAGGTTGAAAATTAAAATAAAAGATAAAATAGAGGGAAAACACAAGGTAAGGTGTTATTAATTTAGAATTGTTTTAAAATTATAGAGATAAGGTAAGAAATAATAATCAGACATTGGCTAAGAAGATGCTTGGACCAAATCCTATGATCATGCTACGTCAACCTTGATCTCTAGTTTTCAAAGGGTTACAGATAAGTGGGCATGGACACGTGGCGACAGTGGATAACAGGAAAACGGATTGCGACTCTGATCGGAAACTGATTCAAGCCCATCATAGTGGAACACAAGAGCAACCGTCATGTAAACTGACGTGGCAGGCATCTAACGGACCATTAACTGAGCTCATCAACAACACGATTGAATCCAACCCATGTTTCTGATTGAGTGGCCTTGTCCTCTGTCATAACATCATCAAGTCTCTAAAGGTTTCAAGTCCAATGTGACAAACATTTAACCACTGTGACGTTATAGTGTGAACTTCACTTTCTTCATCAATATAATAGAGATAAGATGCAACCTCTCTATCTTGTCGTAACAAAAAGTCAATCTTAATAAAACATTAATGTTAAATTAAAAAATATATATATTAAACTCAATGTTTATCATATATTAATCATAAAAAGACTTATTACTTACATGATATTGAATCTGCTATTAAATGTACCCAAATGGAGAAATCTCCTCGAGAACTAAAGTAATGATCATTTATGCTATACTCATATATCAAATCATATACTCCCCATTAGTAATTACATGATACATCTTTGTAAATATCTCGTTCCTGCATGCATCTCACTGTGATACACATACATCGTATTGATCTAACCGGTCGTAATCATCATTTTTAACCTTACGAGTAATGGTGTGCAAAACATCACCTATATTGATATCAATTATAATGTGTATTTTTGTAGCTGAATTGTTGCATTACCTTATCTTAGCAAAATTGCCACATCATGTAATGTCGATGTCATATCTGCATGCCTAAAATAAAACATTTGTGTCTTACATATCCATCTTTCAATCACCTCATGGATCAAGTTGTGGTCACGACAACTATCATGCAAAAAAACATCATGGACTGCATATGGATGAACTCGCTCATGTAGTTGCATATGCCCATGTGTACGACAATATAATGGTCTCATTTTGCATACCAGTTTCAATTATAATTATTGAAAATATAACATTTATTATAATTAAATTAAAATCAAATATACTTACTATGCCAATGAACATGTTCTTCAATTGATGTTGATCCTACAACCACATGACAAAAGTATTTTTGGATCTGATAGGCATGCACTATGACTCATGCTCTACATGAATATCATAGGCATGCTCTCCATACTCATTGTAATGCTCACCCTAATCATCATCCAAATATAAAGCTCAACATGAATGAATGATCTACAAATTTAAATGTTTGGTGTATTGTGTAATAATACTTTGGATTGATGAGAAATTATATAAGTTTAACATGGTAAAATAAATATAATAGTATATAGTAACATGACATTATAAATTGTTATACATGTGTAGTCAATTAGGACATGTTTTACTTTAGGAACAATATTGTCACCATAATGACATAACTTTTTTTGAATTCGAGAAAACCCCACCTCCTCTTTAGGCATTCTTTGTAGGTCTGGATTAAGCAAGTAAAACTCTGATTGTTTCAAACTCTTACAAGGTGAGTATGTCCTAACTCGAACCTGAGACCCACAAGTCAAATCTCAAGCCATTTGTCACCACGTCATAGTCCGGGGACGACATAACATAGATATGCTATTAATCATTTGAAAAAAAAGGATTCTAGTCAAATTAATATAATTTAAACTAAATTGCATTACCTCAATCTTAGTTAGCAGAATTCATAGCAAATTCAATCAAATTCCTAAAAGTTAATGTTAAAGCAGACGTAACAATAAATAAGTATAATTCATGATACAATATTGATGGATATTTTCATGCTTAATTGCATTAAATCAAACAAAATTCATAGCAGATTAATTTAGTTCGTAAAAATATTAAACTTGTCAAATTATCAACAATTCAATTAAATATGTAATTCATCATGATTCAACCACATTCATGCTCTATTGTTGCATAAACATGTGTGTGTTTCTAAATACATTATTAGTCAATTATAACAATATATTTAGCAACTTAACCTAAATTAAACACAACATATAATTAATTGAAATAATTATTTCAACTTATTTTAGTGTTTAATTATATCAAATAAACTATAATTGAATGTATTCTCAGCTAATTTATAATTGATTCAAAAATCTGAAATTCATCTTAATCTCAACAATCAACCAAACCAAATCTAATACAAATCAATAGCAATGTAATATGTTTATTTTACTTATAGAAGTACAAGAATGGTTGGGGCAGCAATGACAATGATAGTGGTAGTAAAGGGAATTATGGATTTTCAACACAAAAAAATCAAATAATACTTGAATGCTAGGTGCGTTAGATTTCTAGTTATTTTAAGGGCAAAATCTAAGTGATTAATGAGTTTTTTAAGAGATTTGAGGAGTTCTTTTTTTGAGATTAAGATTTGAGGGGAACAAAACACATATTATCAAATAATTCGCGTTAGTTTCCGTAAAAAAAACAAAAAACAAAACATTGTTAAACGCTAATCTGACGAGGATTGTTGATGGTGACGCTGTTTCTAATGTTTATCACTCAATAATTAAATAAAATTATAATATTTATTTCCTTGTCTATTTATTATTAATGAAAAATACTACCAAGTATACTTATTTATATACCGATACTCCTAAAATTAAGAGCAGAGTTTCATCTTCTTCTTCTACTTCTTCTTCTGAGATATAGAGAGATAAAAGAAAATGGAGGTAGGGTTCTTGGGGTTAGGGATAATGGGAAAGGCCATGTCCATGAATTTGCTTAAAAATGGCTTCAAGGTCACTGTCTGGAACAGGACACTATCCAAGGTACCCACTTTTTGTCCTCTACTACTACCCTTTTGCTAAAGTTTCTCTTTTTTTTTTTTTTATTGTTCTTGGGATCTGATTTATGTGCTGTGAAAGTACTTGTGATTAATGTAGTAAATAAGGTTCTATGTACCTAATGGACTGTAGTTAACTAGATAAACATGCTGCTTCAGTATTATTTTTGTGTTCTTACTTAATTGATGACAAGAAGCTTGGTTTCTGTAACCGCAGTGTAATGAACTGGTGGAGTTTGGTGCATCAATTGGAGAAACTCCTGCACAAGTAGTCAAGAAATGCAAACTTACTATTGCTATGTTGTCGGATCCTGCCGCGGCTCTTTCGGTCTGTAATTTTACCTAAATGTTGTAGCCTTTGGTTTTTGATTGAATACTTCCCTTTTGTGGAAATTATTATGAATAATATTTTCTGATTGCCGGGTAATTTGACTCTTCTTGCTGAAATCCCTTTGTTTGTTTAGGTGGTTTTTGATAAAGATGGTGTGCTTGAGCAAACTGGCAGCGGAAAAGGTTATATTGACATGTCCACGGTTGATCCTGAAACATCTTCCAAGATCTGTCAGGTTCTAATTGGATGATAATGCTACTCTTTGCTGTCAATCTTTTCTTGTGTTTGGTAGAATGTCAATGAATTTTTATGAAAACTGTCATATGGTATGCTTAGAGATTTCCAATTTGGTGATGGTTAGTCCAAAGAGGAAATGATACTCCATTAATTTTCTAAAGAGATGATACGAGTGAACTGCATCTAACATCAATAATTTGGGAATTGTTGAAGGCATGCTAAAAAAAACACAAAAGGAATAGCTCTCGTTGTGCACTTGGTGTATCTTCTTTTTACTGACCTTGGTTGAAACTTTGAAGAGCAGATAGAAGGATTGTTATCTGATCGTATAACTTTAGCAATTGATGGATATTTCTTTTTAGGCTAATATCCTAATATGAATTTGTACTTTGTTTGAGGAAGGAAAAGAAAGAATTTTCTAACTACAATGTGTGTAGAAGATGTCATGTTACTAATGTGTGGACTTAGGATGCATAAATCCAAAGCTTTGGAGGCCTTCCCCTTTGTAATCATTTGTTCTGCTGCTTCTGTTTTCATTATGAAGACTGCAAAACATCCTTAAACATCTGGCAATGGTTTCTTTTGTTATGAGCAAGATATTGGTAGCCACTTTTTTATAAATTACTAAGCCATGTGGCTTATATCTACAGGCAATCACATCAAAGGGTGGTGCCTTCCTTGAGGCTCCTGTGTCAGGTAGCAAGCAGCCTGCAGAAACTGGTCAACTTGTAATCCTTGCTGCTGGGGATAAGGTCAATTAGTGAATTGTTTTATGATTGAGCTGTTTTTTGGTGTCTGATATATTTGCATGTTTGCTGAACTATTCCTTTGAAATATCAGAGGCAGTATAATCAACCCCCCATTTCTGCACGCCATTTATTTGCATACATAGATGACCAAGCTGTATCTCTTAAATAAATAGCTTAAACTGTGGAATCATCTGATTTTGGACAATGTCTCGGGCATATTTTGAACCCCCATTTCTGCACAGGCTATTGCCATTTATTTGCGTACACAGATGACCAAGCTGTATCTCTTAAATATATAACTTAAAACTGTGGAATCATCTGATTTTGGACAACATCTCGGGCATATTTTGAACCCCCGTTTCTGCACAGGCTATTGCCATTTATTTGTGTACACAGATGACCAAGGTGTATCTCTTAAATAAATAACTTAAACTGTGAAAGCATCTGATTTTGGACAATGTATTGGGTATATTTCATCCAACATGACGGAGATATGGATATAAATTGAATGTAGGAAGGTATAAATGGATGGAGTTTAAGATGACTGTCATCTTGTCCTGTAGTTATTTCCACCAGTTACTTTTGCATGAATAGATTGATACTCTAATTGATCTTTTATTGCTGATTAGATGGGAAAGTTGCTATCAGAATTATCACTGCTATAAATTGGTTTCATATGTACAATCCTGCAGCATCATGTCTTAATAAATAGTTGGAAGCTGTTGACTGGACTGTGCTAATGTACAATCTAGTAGTTGTTCAGAAATGGTGTTCCATGTGACATAGCTCTACTAGTAAACTTAATTCTAACACTAACGGATGTTGTAATTCCTTCCTGAGGTTTTTTAAAATGACAATATAAGGGTTGTGTGGGATATGCAAAGGATACATGTGCTTCTGTTGTAAAGAAAGACAATTTTGATAATATAGCTATGTAAGACTTCTTGATATCTACATTGATGTGAGGAAAAAAGTATGTTTCTGTATGCACCTGTTGTTTACTTCTGCTTACAACTTATAATTTTAGGGATTGTATGAGGAATCAATTCCAGCTTTTGATGTCTTGGGGAAGAAGTCTTTCTTCTTGGGGCAAGTTGGAAATGGAGCAAAAATGAAACTTGTGATCAACATGATAATGGGCAGGTAAAGATTGCTTGAAGCATTGAGGCAAATATAACTAATATCTAGTTGCTTCTACATCAGCAGTATCTAAATGTCAATGTATATATGAGAAGCCAATTTTAACATTGCATTTTGCATGTCAGAAGTGTATTTATTGTGATCGGGGCTGGCACAGTAAACTCTACACCTCGACTGAGTATTTGTTGCAGCATAATACACATTTGCTATATGTTGATGTGTTGATGCTCTCAATGCCACATGATCTCGTGTTTTGCAGTGTGATGAATGCATTTTCAGAGGGACTGGTTCTGTCAGAAAGGAGTGGACTCAACCCACATGATCTTCTTGATGTCTTGGTGAGATTGCAAACAAGAAATTTCATGTAACTTGTGTTGGGTTAGTGTCTAAGTCTTAATGAGGTACTTTTCTGGCAGGATCTAGGTGCAATAGCTAATCCAATGTTCAAGGGAAAAGGACCAGCTATGCTCAAGAGTAATTACTCCCCTGCATTCCCTCTGAAACATCAGCAAAAGGACATGCGGTTGGCTCTAGCTCTTGGGGATGAAAATGCTGTATCAATGCCAGTAGCAGCGGCAGCAAATGAGGTTAAACTCTTTCATCTTAGTTATCTTCTTCAAACAAGTTGTTTGGTTCTGGTGTTAAAAAGCATTTGGGTTAGAATGATTAGTGAATTTTAAAAAGATGACATGCAAGAACTGGTACTGGATCATTTCAAACAAACTGGACAAGAACAACCAGCATGTGTATCGTGTTTGCATTGCAAAAATGACTTCCAACTTGACTATGAGCTACTGTTTCTTTTTGTCTGCATAAGATAGTTGGATAACTTTGTAGCTGTAACTTTTTCAGATATTTTGATGTTTATCCTTTGGGGAAGTTTGGTTTTGAATAAACCGTGCAAGTAGTTCAACAGTTGTCTTTATGACTAGACAACCTCTTGTATTAAGATTTGCTAGAGTTTTCAATTTCATAGTGATTTGCTGTAAGATCTCAAGAGTTTTTTTGCTCATTTTAGCTCCGACGGTTCAAGTTATGTCTTGTTGTCTGCTAGCACTAGGATTGATCCAGTACATTGAGAATAATTATTGAGTTTCATGGTGGTGGTGCTGTTGTTGCACGGAGCTAGGAAAGTTACCTCTTACTATGGTAGATTGCAGAGTTGAAACATCCTTCATGAATATATTAGATGCATGGAACAGTCATGGTAATAAGCTTCTGCGAGTTATTGTGTTCTTTCCCCGCTGGCCTTGCTAATCACCAGTGGATGTTGTTTTGGAGTTCGTTTTACATGGATTGATATTGATGTGCATTCTTGGGTCAGTTTAGAAGAACAAATGTCGGTAACTGTCGAAAATAGAAACGAGTAGCTTTGGATAATTGGAACCTAAACTCAGCAATTGTATTTGCTTGCAGTCTTTCAAGAAGGCCAGAAGCATGGGATTGGGGGACCTAGACTTTTCAGCTGTGCATGAGATTCTGAAGATGACCAAGGATTAATCTCTTTAATGGTGGTTTACGTGTCGCTGATTCGAAACACAATGCTCAGCTAGGACTTGGTTTGCAGCCTTGGAAGTTGTAGCCTAGTTCATCAATCACAAGCTAAATGAAGCTCCTTCAATGAGTGAATAACAGACTGCATTTCCCCCCTTCTTTTCTGTTACCCTAACTCTTTGGCCGTGAAAATAAGAACAATTTGCTTTGCAGGTTAAACAGCAAACTTTCTACTTCAACATTCACTTGCCTTGTGTAGCAATAAACCCATTCCAATATTAGATGAGAACCTCACAGTTAGAATGATAGAATCAAAACGTTACGAGTAATAATTTCCCAAAATTGCATGGAAGGCATGATTACACACGCAGGAATAGAGGGCAGAGGAAAGCAGCCGAGAAGATAATATGCTCGAATAAATAAGTTGAAGAAAAGATGAAGTCGTATTTCTTTTCACCAGTCAACCTTTTGACAACTTTATTTTCCAAGCCGAAAGTCGATAGTCATGTATATACATGGACAAAACTTGATTCCTCCATACCAAAATAGAAAAAGGAGAGAAGCTAAAGCCTAAATCGTTTATTACAAGAGACATGGAAAATAAGCTTATTTTGCCTGCTAAAAGGGAGGTCGTTGTAAGGATATGAGCGAGACTAGACCTTGATATATATATATTTTTTAAATCTATCCAATGCTGTACAACATCTAATCACTCGGACTGCACTAGTACATCAACGGTCAAAAAATGCAAATAGTCATCAAACATCTGCTCTATAAAAAACATTGATTGCCTTCATCCTTTCCACTTGGACCTAAATTGCATCCCAACGATTCGCCTCAGAGAAAACCTGCAAACCATGCAATGATGACCAGTGCTGTGGCCATATTAAACCTTGATGTTTCCCAGATGCAGATTGAGGGCCACACGCACAACCTCCATATCAAACCTGGTTATATTGCTGAGAAGTATAGTTACCTGCAGAGAAGCATGTCCTGATGATGTTAATGAAACAAGAAAGCACAGAATGACCACAAACAAAGGTAATGTCTTTTCGAGGTGGCAATTAGTAGCACCAACATATATTGTGCCCATTTATGACAAATGTCTCTGGTTTTTGCAAGTAGAAGAAAATAATTTTGCAAAAGATGCTAATTTCCACAGGTTTTTATTTTTCTGACTCATTAAATAAATTAAAAGGAATTCTCTATTAAAGACAAGAAAATATATAAGACACTAGTGGGGCATCGTAATAAAGCACCACCAATCCACTTGGCATTACTTCCATTGTTTCTGTGAAATCAAAGTTACAAGAAAATGCAATTCTAGTTTTCATCAAAGCATCAGAGACAAAATATGAGATGAATCTTTTCTACTTCCTAGACTTTATCTACACAAAATACGAATTATAATGATGATAAAAAATCCCGGCAGTTAAGCTTGATATATTTCAACACCATTAATGAAATGTGTTCACAGTAAGAACATGCCCGCACCTTTGTTCTTGGCTTCCTGCTTGTTTTCACATCAAGTCTTTTCCAAAAAAGGAGAAATTAATTCATCCAACTTCATCAACCAAAGTGCAAGTGCAGATGATGTTTGAGGCATAGTAGGAAAACATGTGATGATTTCTTCCATGTAAGTACTGGAACCTTGCGCAAGATTGCATTGAAACAACCAATCCTCATTAATTGCAGCAACAAAATCAGCAACTACCTGAAAGGAAATTAAGATACTCTTTCAGAAATCCATGCTACTCTGGTTCGCTTCAGGAAAATCGAGTTAAACACAGGCATCTGTGCTTCTTTGAGCACAAAATTTAGAGGACAAGAAAACAAAAACCTGCAAAAGTTCAGCCAAAGAAGATGTGCGTCTAAGCCGTCTGATCCATAACCTATGAGCAGATTTTGTCCAGGCACCCACCAAGGCATCTTCGGGCATAACAGTCTGTATGATGGGGGCAATTTATTAGAAAACAGATGTTAGAAGAAAAGGAATTTGTACTACAGAATCGTCTACATGCAAAGTCATTGTTTCCATAATCCTTTCAACATTATGTTTACCTACATACTGCTCATTATCTTAATCACACTCATTTCTTTGTGCCTGTGAATTTGCCATGGTGTGTGTTTCTAAAGTCACATAAAACCACAAATCAATGACAAATAGAATGATGAAACACCACATCTGCACAAGAAACTTCCTACATCTTGGAGGCTGAGCAACCACAATATAAGCGAACTAGTTGTCAAATGCCAGCACATCATCCATGGATCAGAATGATCACTACAAGAAAGAAAAAAAAAAATAATTGACCAGGCATGTGCTACTCTTTAGAAGTCACTCGGTTCTGGAGGACTCAAATGCAGATTTGACTTTTAAACCGAATTAAAGAGGATGGTATAGGTAAAACTCAATGCTGCATTAGAGGTGTTAATAAAATAATATGCTTCTACTTCTTCCTCCTAAATTTTAGCGATTTAAAAAGTATGACAGTGATGTCTTGCTGTCTTGTATGTTTAACACGCAGTGACATATACATGCAAGCAAAAATGAGCACATGCTAGCCAAATCATGCATAAATTAAATTGTATTGGGGCAGAGATAAACTACAAGAGCATACCTCAATTGCATAAACTGCAGCTTTCAGTGATTGCAACTTCGATGAGAGAACTTTATGCTTTGGAAACATCACATTGTCCTCTTTCTGTCTACAAGTAGCTGAATGGATGGCATATCTTTCCTCGAGATCAAAATCAAGCTCAAATGTTGTATGACAGATCTTGCAATGCTTTTCATCTCTCCAGTACAGGTCATGACAAGTTTCGCATCTTCTAAGTGATTCAAGATATGACCTTTTACTTCGTTTTACTGCATTAAGATCACAGTAAAAGTAATTCCATATCCAGGTATCAAACTGTTGGAGACGGTTCCATTTCTGGTTTTCTTCTTTCCCCTTCTTTCCTGTTTCAAGAACTATTGCACCCATTGGCGGCAAAGAATCATTTGCAATGTCGGTGAGGGTTAGGTTGTTGTCTACATCAGACACTGGAGAAGAACTGTCTTCTCTAACTATTTCCAGCTCAGACTGGTCTGATTGTTTGAAACACTGAACTCCGGAATCATTTACCATCCTACTTGACATCTCTTGACAGAGAAAAGCTTCCCTTTTCTCCAAAGATTCAATTAGGAGGGCCTCCCGTTTTCCTCTGTCATCTAAAACTGACAACAAGGCACGCAAAGCCTGTACTTGGAATAAGCAAATGCAAAGAAGGTGGTCAGAGATATTTTTCAATAGTACCATAAGCAAAGCATGTAATCACTTTCTACAACACATGCACAATCCAAGGTACAAATTAAAAAATTAGCAATATGTGAATATCAAGACAGACTGAGAAGTCTACCTCTTCAGTATCAATCACTTCCCAGTGACCATCTTCAGAAGATTCAAAATAGACTCTCTTATGGCCAGGGTCATACGAATTACATGGGCCCAGGAAAAGCCAATATCTATTGTACCTACGATCAGACCCTAAAAAGATGGATTGCATTGGGTGCAAATTGATCCCAGGTCCCATCCCTTCTGGCTCTTTCTCTTTGCCAGAAAGTTTATCCTTGCCATCAAACTTTGAGAATAACACTGAAGAATCAACAGGGAAAAACTTGGATGATGTGTATGCTTCTTTTGTGTCATTTATTTGCCCAGCATGGACCCAGGATGGCCTGGGCACGTTATCTTTTGTTGATGATGATCTTTTTATTTTTGCTCCAGAACCATGGTGTATGTTAGGAACAGATTCAACAGTAGGTCTTGCTAGATCCTGGGGGCAGCAATCACTCAATGGTTAAATCAAGATTATATCCATATAGAAGATTGTTATAAAGCTAATAATTTGAATCAACCATTTTCCTACTTACAAAACATAGGGGATAATCACAATTAATGGGAAGAATTAAAGAGAAATGAGATATCACATTAGAAGAATTCACACTAGTTAAACTCCAAATTCTTAAAAACCAGTATATACTCAGCATTTGAAATAACAATCCTTACAATGTGTCAAAACCACATTTGCCAACCCAGTAAGAAAAGCAATGATTCAATTCATTTGAGAACTGATTTATTAAATCATGATATCCATCCTACTTAATTCATTAAGAAAAAACAGATATCTAGTTGCAAACAAAGTTACCTACAAAGAGCTTAAAAACTTTCATAAGCATGTGACATGATCATTACCACACAAAAAAAATGGTATAGATACCTAAGGTAGAAAACAACCCTAGTTCATAAGCTCCAATCATTTGCTAGAAAAAAAATCCCAACTTTCTCATGTTGGGTACATTTGTCCATGAAAATGATTTTCCTAAAGCAAATGACTTTCCACAAACAACAAGAGCCCTAAAATCATAACTTCATTGAGGTTATAGCTGTTACCTCCAATCTAATACTGGATCCAGCACTGACAAGATCAATCAACGCCACTAATCCATTCAACTTTTCTTCAATGCTTAGATCTGAATATTCACCTTCCATTAGTCCTAACAACCACACTTCTCCTGGATGGCTCTCATCAATTTCATTCTCAAATGTAAGCATCCTGGTTTTTCTTTTACGATAGTCAATAAGCTTAAGATTTCTTGGACTAGAATTTTCTGAATCACAATCAGAATCGCTGCTGCTAAATGCACCATTATCATGGAAGTCTTCATGAACAATTCCAGAGTCCTCAGTATCTGATTGAAAATCACTGGCTTCCTTTGCAAGAGTATTGATTCGCAGACGAAAAGTAGATGATGAAATCTTTTCAAATAAAGTGATATCGCTTGAAAGAGTTGAGCAGATCAAAAGCTCCAGCTCATCACTTGTGCCAGCAAGATTTAATTCCATGATCTTTAAAACAAAACCAAATACTCATCACTGCAGGATCATTTGATAAGTACCAATTTAAAGAACAAGATTGAGAAATAACTATCTAGTGATTTCATTTCCTTCAAAACCGATGAAGTAACTTACTTGAGAAGACTTAGCAAGGTCAGAAACTTTTGATCCATTATTTCCTTGAACTGACAGAAGTTGATATAGTTCACCTTTAAGAGTTCCAGGATGTAGGCCACACTTCACCATAAGGCTCATCTCCTAAGCAAAAAAGAAAAGCTTTAGGTGTTAATTTATGTCTCTCTTTCAAAGAAATATTGTTACATATAAGAATCTGACATTTGTACACAAATTCTAGATTATAAATTATAGATGAAAATATCAAAAGAAAATAGCAACCTGATTAAATAATACCTTGCTAAGGACTTCCTTACGAAATCCACCTTGCTTTGAACCAAAACCAGCTGCAATCAAAACTTGACACAGTATTTCAGTCCATGTTAGAGGGTTGAGAGAGTTTTTCCAGAACTCCACAACATTTTCTTGATCTTCAACCTGACAAAACATTGCGATAACCATACTAAGGTATTGTTTATTTGAACTTCTATCCAAAATGACAAGACCGAGAGAGAGAGAGAGAGAGAGACTGGATATGATAGATTCCAAACTCCCCAAAGGAAAAGCGCATAAACTAGATAATAGAAAACCTGATCTATAGAAAGCATACACTCAGAACTGAGAACATTCCAAATATTTGTCCTTAAATTAAATATAGATAATCAGATTATGAAAGGAAGGGGTTGAGTAGAAGAATTCATTTAAAAGTTATTGACTTATCTCCAATGATTTATTGTGTCCAACATCATGATTCTCGTACATAAACACATCAAAAATTTATTAAAACTGTGTTATGCAGGTGACTAGAGATTTCTGAGCTGTGCAGAATACAAGATTTGCATTTGGGCACATCATAAAGCCAAAGAATTCTAATAATTGTGTAACATTTTCATTATTGTACCTGAAACATCAACAAGTTTTTCCTTGGAATTCAAGTTACTCACAAGTTTGTTTCAGCCTGAAACTTTAGTCTTTGAACACAATGAATTCTTATAGAAACACCATTGCATCATCCCAAGGGCTCAGAATAAAAAGTTGACAGAAAATTCAGTTGCATTGTGGATTTAACTAACCATTCACTGCTCTAAAAAACATATTGAATAATGTACACTGGCACTATAAATTATAATAACATTTACATTGATGTTAATTGTTGCTTTTGCCTTTATAGTCCTACAATAACCACTGAATGAAAATAATACGATAAATAACAATCACTTTCCATGGCATCTTGGACCTTTGTATTATCAGTTATTAGTAGCAATATGGCTTTTCTTGTCTTCATTGGCACCACAGTTGAGTCACATGCAAGCAAAATATCAATATTTCTTGATATCTGACAATACTATTACCTGAATTACATCTTTAACATACAGGATCATTCAACAAAACCATCAATGCGCTTGTGGACCTAACTTATGTTCATGGACTTGAGCTATATAATATACTCACTGAGTGAATGAGGGCGAGAAACTTGCAAGAAATGCTCAAATGAGGGAGAAGTCCACTACTGATCTCTGTTTCGACATCAGACAAAAGAAGCTTCAGAAGGGCCACATGAATTTTTCCAAGTAAAAAGGAATCCTGAAAGTCACATACAGACAGATGAAACCACTGTCAACAAATTTAAATGCAATAAAATAAAAGAAACTAGGTTAAATACAAGTTCAACAAAAGAACTAGTCAGAGATTCAACCTTATCATGGAATGCTTGAGCCAGCTCATCAAGAGTGAATGGGCATATATCAACTGTAACAGAATAGGTGTAAAGAAAATGGAAGACCTGTAAAAGACATCCCGGCCTAACTTCAGCAATAGAATATAATAGAGAAGAAAAACATATTAATTCATAGACAAGGTAGGGTACACAATCAAATTCCATTGTCTTCTTGAATCCAGTCCAAATGTAGCAAGTAGGTAGCCACAGAGGAGTTTTTTTATTTTCAAGATCATGTAGATCAGACAAGCACCAATCAAAAGCAATCTAAATATACAAGCAAAATGATTATGCACGGAAGAAAACCTAGTGTATACCATCCCTGGAGTTTTGACTAACTTATGCAGGTGATTAATGTTAACCACCACTGCATCTTCAGATATAATCATCTTTAACTACCTAATATTGATGCACTCATCATATATATCATAGACCAGTATATAATAGTGCAATTTACATATTAGAAGTATTTTTTAAGAAGATAAGATACATTGAGTAAACATTTACGAGGCCATATTCATGGGAAAATGTTGCAAGCTGCTTCTAGGTGTATTATATTTCAGTAAGAGATAAAAAATTATAAATTCTCTGAAAAGGATAAGATAATAACAAACATCTTTCAAGCAAGATATATGTTGCATTGCAAAGCACTAAACAGCTATTCATCCTCCACACACCTTAAATAGTTTCTTGACCACCTCCAGAGAAGAATCCCAAGGCTGCATCGCAAATGGTTGCTTCATCTTCACAGAATTTGGAGGAAATTTTGCCAGCAAATCTGGAAAAAATCACATATTGGTAGAAAGAACTCGAGTATATCCTTTATGCAATAACTACAGACACTTCTTGAGGCACACTGAAATACAGCCAAAAACAAACCTTTACAAAGGGAACAGCCATAGAGCCTGTTAGCCGCACAGTGTTCCGTACATGTTAGTGGATTTGGTCCAGCTCGTAATTCTCTCAGCTCTAGCTCTTCATCATCCACTAGCATAGCAAATTGATTACGGCATTCCTTATTCATTAACCTTTCCAGAGCGAGTTCACATTTTTCCCTGAAGGACTGCTTCTGGATCTCATCTCTTTTAGATTCTACCTGCATAACAGGTAAATTGATGTTACCACATTGGCAGATATAACTTGTACCAATTCATTAAAAGCACTACAAAAATGATTACCTCCCTCCTTCTAACAGAAGGCTTTCTCTTCTCCTGTAATTCTTTTTGCAGCATTCTCTGTTTCTGAAAATGCAACACAGTGTCAGCAAAGTGGAAATAGCTCAAACTGAAGAATTGATCAATGCAACAGATATTTGCCAAGATGTACCCAGGGACAGCAAACAAGAATAATAATTCATCAATTACAAAAGATCTTATGGGAAGCAGATTAGATGACTAACAACTAGAGAAGACACTGGCTGTCTTCGCTTCTTTTTCTGACAAGGCTGCTTCCGTGAAACGGGAGGTGATATTGGAGGTGTAACAGTTATTTGTGAGCCACCACAATGAATGCCAGTGGGAAAATCTCCACCATCAGGATTTGTTACTCGCCATACTGTCATCAAACCCTTTCCCATACCATGTTTCTTCACTGGAGCACTCTCCTTGCAATTTTGACCATCAAAAGCAGCACACATAGATACCTTCAAATGAAAAACAAACGTATGTGAAACATTGTAAAAGAAGCAGGGAAACGCTGTCTATGTAGAGAAATTCTTTGCACTACCTTTCCCCTTTTGTTTGCTCTTTGGTTCTCTTGGCAAGCAGGATGAGAATTTCTGGAATCTAAACATGCAAGTGCAGTATGAGTACCGGAAAAAAAAAACAGAGGTGTAGCAAATTGGGACGGCGAGGAAGTACAAACATTATGCAGTCACAATCCATATTCATCTCAAAGTTCTTCATATAAATGACAGGATAAAAACCCAGTTGGTCACTATATTTCTCCTACTATTCGCACATTAATCCACAGAAAAGACAATCAAAAACATAAAGCTCTTCCCTGCATTCATTTCAATATCTTCTAAAAATCTTTCAACTCTTATTCTCTAAGGGAACAAATAAATAAAAACCTGATAGATGGTTCTGGATCTAAATATGCAAGAACTACTTGTCGCTAACCAAACAACAATAAAGAAATAATAATTATAACACAAACTTTTTACCTTCACAACCGTGAAATGCTCTGGTAGGAAGAGAATCAAACTCCAAACCAAGGGGAGGACCATCTTTGCGAAATATCTTCCCCAGAATATAATCAGAAGTCAACAAGTCCTGAATGAGCACCAACTTCTTCCTCTTACCTATCCTGCCCTGAAACTCTGAAGGCGCAGATTTGTACTTTGAAGATGAAGGATTGTTGGACTCATCTTCATTACTAGCAGACAGCTCCCACTGTTTAAGCATTTTTCTAGCATCAGAAGCAACAGCAGCTCCCTTTCTTCCTTTGAAAACTGACAGTTTCTTGGTCAAACGTGGTGGTTCAATCAATTCATTTTTGCTCTTGTCACTCCTCCTTTTCTCAATAAACCATCCCCGAACCTGCTTGAATGTCAAGTTCGAGACCACAGCGAGGTCTTCCATGGCCCTGGGCGAAGGATACTTATCCTCTGCTTCACACAAAACCATTGCCGCCAGCTTAGAAAATGAATACAATATAGAATGCATATAATAAAGCCTATAAAACAACACAATGCTCTAAACAGATCTCAAGGGAGAGTTTAGATTATTTGTTTAAAAGAAGGCAACAGTAACAAATTAAAAGGAAGAGGATATCTAGGCTGGGAAATTTGATTAGTTACAATGAAAAGCAAGTGGTGTTTTCGATGAAGGAATCAAACCACAGAAACTCCCCTTCCCTTATGAATTAAAAACTATAATTAACTCAAAATAATAATAATAAAAAAAACTAATACAAGAAAAAATTTCAAAATATTGAAAAGGAAGGTAGACGATAATTCATTAGATAGTAAAAGACCTGCATAGAATTTCAGAAGGGTTTGAAGTTGAAGTTGCGATTTCCTCTTCATTTCCGTCGTCAGTGAAACCACTCCTTTCAACTAACGAATTTGACGATAATTAACCGAACTGGGTTTCCCACATCCTGACAACACCAAACAAACCAATTCCACCGTCATCAGTAAGTAAACCAAATATCCTCAGATAGAAAAAACAAGAATTACATATAAAAAAATGATATAGACTGTTCAACACTCTCTAATTCCTTCTAAGGCCACAGAAAATGAAACACCCCATTCCTAAAAAAAAATGTTTGCTGGGGTAGACAACTGAAGTAGAATAGAATAGTAATCAGTTGAAAGTAAAGAAAGGAGGGGGCATGAGTGTGGATATTGTAGAGTGGAAGATAATAGTGGAAGATTACTTGCTTACTCTTACAGTATTGTGACGGTGGTGAGAATGAAGAGGTGTGTGTGTTAGTGTGCGTGAGAAGGGGAGATGGATGGTTGAAGAAGAAGAAGAAGCAGGGAGAGGGGGGGTAAGAGAGAGAGGTTACCGAAAGGCAGTAGGGTTTTGGGTTTTATCATCTCCTTCTTTATTTTGTGTTTTTATATATGTATATATATAATATTAATTGTAATAACTTCCTTTTATTTTTATTGTGTCCTTTTTGTTTTTTTAATTTTATTGTTCTTTTTGGGGGGATTTCCCTCTTAAGTCTTAACTCGTAAAAAATAAAATTTAAAATAAAAATATCTATCTTCATCGAGCTACGCTGGCATTTAGGGGTTTTAGAGCAGGAATAAAATGGGCTGGTGCTGGGCCGGCCCAAGTAGTCAACGAATAAAATCAGTAGATGGTATGACTGGTGTGGTGGACGTCGAATTTTGAAGGATTATTTAGAAATGAGAGGCTATAGTAGTTTCTGTCGTCGGAAATATCTACTTTTTTCTCAAATAATAAAAAACTTTTATAAGAAGCTAATAATTTTATATCTTGGTATAAAATCAGCATATGAAAAAGTTTACTGAGCACCCTGAAATGCATGCAGGTTTAAAAAAAATGAATATATAAAAAAAATATTTATGAATTATATGGTGTTCATGATATGAGCGGCATGATGAACCAAGACAGATCATCAAGATAAAATCAAGAACAAGAAACTATTAAAAAATAAAATTGAGAGAGAGAAAAGAGGGAATGAAAAGGAAGGAAGAAAAAAATTAGTAAAAAGGGAAATTTTATATTAAGAAAAGAGTTATTCCATGTGAATGATTCAATGTAAATATAGACATAGTTTATTGTGAATTGTAGTATTGTAATTACTATCTTGTCATTCGATCATAGAAATTTGACAGTTTGTTTCGGGGTTATTTTTTATTTTTCTATTTAAATTGTTGTCATTAACTAATTGTTTGAAGTGTTTGCGTCTTTTATGTTTGTTTTTTTTTGAACAATTGATTTATAATTTTATCCTTGGTATTAGACGAAACAATGTTGGCCGAGCAAAGGCGTTTTAGATTTTCTAGTTTGTCCATGAAAAGTGAAATAACTATTGTACCCTTGGACGAAACAAAAAATTAGAGTCCCCGGTGAGGTTGTTTTTTGTTTTTTAGCGTCCAATGAATAGAGAGACTACAGATATGCCCTCGAAAACGATGAAATTGATGATTTAGTGCCTGTTTAGAATTGCAGTTGAAACTCCGTTTCGATTGATAACCAACTTTTCATTTTTAGCACAGCATTTGGTAACGAAATAAGAAAAAAAAATTGCAATGAGTCCCACCACAAGAATCGATCAAACTGCGTTTTGTAATAAGCGGATGATTCATGCTTTTCAGAAACCAACCTTTTCTTCTCATGCTTTTCAGAAACCAGCTTCTTCTTCTCATGCTTTTAATAATTTCAGAAATCTTAATAATTTCATTTACTCCTCACTCTTACACGAAAACAAACACTATGGCTTCTTCTCATGCTTCTGAAACAGAGACATGGCTAGAGGTAGAAACAGAGAATTGGACCGTGTCCATGTTGAGAGAAGAGATTGAATCACCAAAAGCTCTCTCTCTCTCTCCAAAATAGCCATGGACGAAGGCAGGAGCTCTCTCTCTCTCCACAACTCTCTCTCTCTCTCTCTGTTTATGGTTTTTTTCATTTCAATCTTTGGACTTTTGATTTTTTTTCCTCCTTATTTCTACAAAAAAAAATTTTGATTCGTTTTAATTTTGTCATTCAATTGAAATTGAACATATGTTTTTTTATTCAAATCAAACTCTTATTTTTATATTTTAAAAAAGGTTAAAATGGAAAGTCTTGAAATATTTTTTCCCTTGGGTTTATTTCATGAATTCCATTAATCTTTCCTTATTTTTTTGTTTTTACTATGTCCTTAGTCTTTCAATCTTGTTATTAATTTACAAATTAAAAGCAATTAGCCTTCAATTAGATCATAAAAACAATTAAATTTCCTATAAACAAAGTTTAATAACCAAAAATATATATAAAAATTAATCAAAATACAAGTTTAATCTTCATTATGAAATACATGAGGCTCCATGCACTCTTGTGTTGCACTTAATATAAAAATAAGGAGTCATGCCCATTATATTATTTTTTTTAATCTTAGGTTGTCAAAAAAAAAAACATCTAAAACAAGCCAGCACCAACCAGAAGGCACCATCACCCATCACCTCCTCTTCTGATTCTGGGCAATCTTTCCTTTCTCTGTGGTGGTGCTTTATAGCAACTTGTCGGAGAAGGCTCGCAAGCAAGCAAGAATGGAAGACGGAACGGAAAATGATCCAGCCCCTACATCGAAACGACAGTCTCTTAAAACCCAATCAGTTTTTAACGGTTACCCCTCTTGGAAAAACAAGGTTTTTTTTCTCTTCTTTTCTGAATGGATGCTTTGAATTCTTAGACTTGTCTAAATAGCTAAACAAAGAATTTTCGAATTATCAGTTGAGGGAAAACTGTTACAAAAGAGTGCGTGAAGACAGGACCCGATTGCTCTGGAAAATGAGGCTGCCCACTGCTAAAGCTTTAGATAATAAGGTAATCATTTCTTTCTTTTACCCCTTTGTTGCCTGTTATTATTATTATTATTATTATTTTTTTGATCTCTTGAAGTTCTTGATTCAATCCCCTGTTTACTGTTTCTGGGTTTAGGATATCATCAAATATGCTCTCCAGGACATAGTTTCTGATGAGCTGGAAAAAATTAAGAACTCGTCGTCGTCGTTAAATGAACAGTTGAAAACTCCAGCTTGTGCCCTTGAGGCGAATGATGATATATTATGGGAATATGATGGTCTTCTTGATGCTTATCAAGGCGACTGCGAAGAGATTCTGTTAGAAATGCAAAAGATCTTCTATGAAGATCTTAGTGACGAGACATCTAGAAAAGGTTACTGTGTTTTCTCTCATACAAAAATTTAGTGGTTTCCAGTGGAAAAAAACAAATAAATCTTGTTTTGCTTATATATATTGGAGCGAGTGAATGTTATGAACGCCCAGGTTTTGTTGTCAGCGACCCCGCGCGCACACACACATATAACTTGAATGTCAATGCAAAGTTAGCTGTTTGCAGCTGTTATTGTACTTTCTTCATTTTTATGTCTTGCAACTTGTTTTTCTAATCTATCCCATGAAAACACACGCGGGGAGTGTATTTGATTGTCAACTTCGTTGCCAATCTGAATTTTGCATACCTTCAGTATTACACATGCCCATGTTTTTATGTCTGTTCATGTGCTAAGGAGGTTATAATCAATTGAATCATGTTTTTTGAGCTTAAATGTTTACTCTAATTCCATGCAGAACCAAAAAACTCCATTGAAACCTGGGAAGACAAAGAAGATGATTACTTGGCTCATGCTGTTTATGAGCACATGCAATTGAGTGATAAGAAGGTACGATAGCTTGCAAATATTTGTCCTATCAAGTCTTGGTTATATATCTGATATGCACATAGAGATGCACAGAACACTCATCCTTGTAGCTGACATTAGCATTTGTAGGTTTGATTTTCTACTAGTGTCAATAATAATGTCATTTAGATGCATTCCATACCCACAATTTTGGGTAACATATTAGTGCCTGTAAGCAAACTTGTGGTTTAAGCCCCCTGGATGTTTTTTTCCACGTCCCAGCTAGTGTATGCCATTCCAGCCCTGGGAGTGTTACCAGATTAATACAGCCTGTTAGAACTTGCTTGAATGGTTAACCAAGTCGATGAAACTAAACAAGACTATTTGATTGAGTCAAATTAGTTAGCTTGAGATTCAAGGAGCCACTTAAAATCCCAAAGATTGATAGAACTGTTGCTCGTTCCTATGCCAAATGCAATAGTGGTCAAGTAAAACCAGAGGACAGAGCGTGACAGAATGTGGAGATTGAGAAGCCCTAGGCTTTCTGCTTCATGTATGAAGCATATCTTCTTATCCTCTTTAACTTCTCCCGGTGTTATTCATATATCTTCTTACCGGAAATTAAGATCAGGATTGTGGAATCCTTCTTGCTAGAAATCATTTTTCTTTTGTTCTGTTGGGCATAATGGAAAATGCAGTTGTGATCAATAAAGCTTCTTTTGCTGCGGCTTTCATGCTAACCTAACAGAAATGGAGTTTATAAGGCTTTCTGACGTTGATGCTAGGTGGCCAAGGAGATATGGTGTCCCATATGTATGCAAGGAGAGTTGCAAGAGAACCATCAGTGCATATATTGCACTCTCTGTGAACTTCGGCTCAATAAAGGCGATGAGGTTTTCAATCTCAACTTCACTGATTTTTTTTTGGAATGTAATAAATTACCATTTTTATTGAACCTTACTTTTATTCCTTTAGATTGTCACATTTAGGTACTGCTGTTAGCCATGCAAATACACTGAAAAAGTTGGCATATAGTTTACAGCAATTGTACCTCATTTTAAGTATGACTTGAGTGTTATCTAGAGCCAAATCTTTGACGAAATCCCTTATTGCCTTCCATGCAGAATTTAATCATTGAATTCCCAAATTTTTAGCCATTTGATGATGGATAATTTTACATACTCCCAACTTCTTCTCTATATTTTATTTTTACTGTTTTTAGTATCATGCCAGCCTTAATGAACTTTCCTCTTTCCATCTCAGTGTCTCAAACATCCCATTCACAAACTCACTCTTCCCATTTCTTTCCTTTTAGTTCACATTGTTATACAGTTTCTTTTATTTTCTTTTTGGGAAAGGAGGTTCACAACCAAACATACAATGGCATTAACCTAATCAAAGGTTTGCATATTTTACAAGTAGTTGAGATGAGGCTATTTAAGTGAATTATTATTGTCTAAGAGTATAATGCGTTACACAGTATGATTTGCAACATGATTTCACTAAAAATATTACAAAACTTAAAATGATCCCACAAAATTTATTTTTCACTGTCATGTTCTCTCTTGTAAAGAATTAGTTCAGTTTTTTTACTTAGTGTGCTGTTTAAGAACTTTGTCCTATAAAGGGACTTCCTAAAATAAAAGTCGAACTTTTCTATCAGGTAGTGCTAAAAGTTTCCTGTCAAAATAGAATTCCTTCTCTTATTATACTGTTATAGTGCCCAACCATTTTCTTATCCATTCCCCAAGTTTCTTGCTTTTTTTCTCACTGAGCTTTCTCTCATAGCCCTATTCCTTTCAGTAATTTTAGATTTGATAGAGCAAAACACGATCCATACACTCTTGCTTGTCTGATTCTTTTTATTTGGTAATTTGCTAACCTGTTCATTTCTATATACATGTCATTTTAATATATAGGCATATAAATATGAGAAGATCGTTCACTGGCCCTACTGTTTTTTACTGTCAGTGCTCCAATTCCTTTAATTAAGTATATTTTTCATTATTTAAATGCTTTTATGTTATAACCTTGCAAGCAACTGATGTTTATTAGTTGACTCTACTGGGAAAAATTCCTGGCGTTGCCACTGTTTGTGTTATTGCTAATATATTTCTCAACTTTTTCCTGCTTATAATCTAAATTATATGTCTGTTTAGGAACTCGCGACCTCTTACTTCCTCTCATATTTCCATGAAAACCGACATCATATTAGCATGGGGGGAGGAGTTCTTAATAAAACAACTGATATTACCGGTAAAGCTCTCACGCTATTGCTGACATGCCTGGACTCTGGTTTCGTTATTTCAGATTGATTTGGACGTGCTGCAGATCCGACTGGCAGGAGCCCACGACGAACATCTTGACCGAGGCTGTAGATCGAAACCAAAGTTTTGCATTGAAACTAGATTTGGTTTAACTGCATTATTTATTGTTTGTCAGGATTGCAGTGCCTTTGAGGTGGTTATATAGTGTTTTTGTTTTCTGGTAATAATCACAGGAAAATGTCTAGTTGATACATCACATGAAATCTCTTAGGAAAGAAAGTCTGCGCTGAGGTGGGGCTGGAGATTCTCTGTTTTCTGCCCATACAGTGCAGATTGTTCTCTGTAGCTGGTTCAAGTATATGCTTGTTTTAGAAAACATAATGGAACAACAATGGCGGTGTTGATTTTGCTTCGGAGCTGTGTACTTGCGTTCGGCTTTTTCAGAGTTGTGGCCTGGAAACCATATGCTCAAATGGAGTGTGAAGAATATGCAGATTCTTTTCAGAGTTGCGTTCGGCTTTTATTTTAAATTAATTTTTTTTGTTGTTTTTAATATTTTGATGTAAAAAATAATTGTTAAAAAAATTAAAAAAAATATTATTTTAATATAATTCTAAACAAAAAAACAATTTAAAAGAACACACCAAGCAGGCACTTCTGATTCTTAATTCACGCAAGAGAATAAGAGGAAAGTCAACCTGGTACTACCACTGTAGAGCCCCCCATCATCCTGTAGATAGGTTACAATGTTCAACACAGGCTAGTCGTTATTCTTATTGATCCTTAGACAAGACTGAATGGCTTGCTGGTCAGCTGCAACAACCATGATTTCAGGGTGGGGAACGGTGCAGGCTCCTATGATGTTACTTTGCTTTTGTTGTTAAATTATGCTTTTTATCTTTTTATGGTGAAATAAAAAAATTATATTAACGTGTCTAGTTTTTCATTTTATTGACCGAGTTTTCTTCCGGTTTACAAACAAACCGGCCGGCCTGTGAATCATACATGCATATGAAATGGTAACAGATGTCAAGGAAATAAAATTAGAATTGGCCCTAAATAAACGTCATGAAAAGAGCATTGATCACCACAAGGAGGATCAAAGGGGAGTTTAGCTTACAGTCCAAAAAGGACGAAGAAGAAGAATGCATTCTGCTAGCAATTGAAATTGACAGGTGGGGGGGGGATGCATGCATGCAAGTGTATAAGAAGAAACGTGCGGCTGAGTTATCAGATCAACGATAATCATACAAAGCCAATATATTTGGTAACGATTTTAACACAGATGGTATCTATCACTCAATGTATCACGCCCTACCACTATATGGGTAACCCACAAAAAAAATTATGATTATAAAAAAAGAATTAGCACAAAAAAGACCACTTTCATCCCATGCAGAATAGGCTCTGGCAAACTCAATTTGACAATCGTGTCAAACGCATCATAGCCCTAAATGAAGCAGCATTCCAACTTTCAGGTGCCGCGTGTTGTTTGAACATAATTTACAGCAGCCTGAATGGCCAAGGCATCTCAACCGTTAAAAAGAAACCTCCTAATCCCCCCTTTCATCAGCTGCTGATGTCTCGCAGTATTACCAAGCAAATCGACAACCGCGACAGATGAAAAAACACACCTGCCATAAGAGTTGAGGATTTCCACTGCCAACGAAACCATGCACTTGCCAAATCAAGTACCAGGAGCATAATATTGATCAAGGGGTTTCAGAAAAGCTCTTCTGAATTGAACTTGTTCCATGCTTCCTATTTTAACAAAAGAAACTCATAATGAGCGCACAGCAAGGAGAATGCAAGTGTATTCGCACATCGCAATGCTTTTCCTTTGCCACATTGAGATTGAAAACTTACCTTGAGTAAGTCGAACACTTTCTCAGCAACATATTTTTGATGAAGATTGGCGCCTTTTTGTTGCACTTTATCAGGATGAATGCATAAAGTTGCTTTTCTATAAACTTTTTTAACTGCAGCACCAGTGATCAAATCGGTCAAGGAAACAGGCTGCCATCCACATTCAGGCCACAGCACCTGATCATTGTACACAAAATTTTAGAAACAGAAAGATGAAAACAATATTTAACTTTACAATGACCAACAATAAAAAAAGTGCTATAATTAACCGCAGCTAAAGATCATAGAAATGAAGATCCATGATAAAACACAAAAGCTTAACATGTTAAACATTCTAATGTTAGGAACTAATAACCACCTTTATGACAGAAGCTCATCCTAGGATCTTCAAGGCTATATGACAGTTTTACTTTTTTTTTTTAAATTCACAAATTAACAAAAAAGAAACAGCATATACAAAGCAGTTTTCTTATTTTGACAAACCTATGAGGTCATTGTTTTAACAATACTGTAGGGAGTAGTCTCTTCAGAGCTATTTAAAATCAAAGATGCATCTAGGATAAAGCTCAATACCTGAAAGTAGTGTGTAAAGCGTAAAGAATGAAGTGAACTAGGGGAGCAGCCAGATCAGTCATCTTAATGTACAAACAAAGGAAAGGAAAGGAAAAGGTATCCTCGAGCTCAGGTTCTATAGATGAGAAGGTTTTGTGCTCATAAGCTCTTCCAAGGTTTCAGTTTCAATTAGATGGGGAAAAAAATTAAGGAACACTGACAAACTCACCAGAAATGAAGCGCTCCTCAGATAACAAATCCACAAGGACTATTATTTATTACTTCATGAGCCCAAAGGTTCAAATCAGTTCCAAGAAAAAAAGACAATGGACATGAGCAAAGGACAGCTAAATGCTAAATAAAACTGCTGTGTTTAAATCACAATAGCAAAAAATAACCCTGCTTAATATTGTCTAAAAGATAACCCTGTATTTATAAAGGGCATGCTTTTTTTGGATAAAAGATATCAATAAAGGACATGACAAAACCGACTTGGTAAAGGCAATCCATAAATTATTCTCCACGTAAGTATCATGTAGGATGTGATCATATAGGATCCAAAGAAAAAAAAACACACATATTGTAGTGTTGAAAGCAGAGCACGCAAATTTCCCTCTTTTCCTGCAGCCCAACGCTTGATCTCAACATCCAATGTTTCAGAAATCCTCTGAAATCAATTTAAAACAGTATCAGACATCTAACAATAGGGAAAAATAAAAAAAATCCATGAGAAAAGAAGAGCAAGATGCAAATTGAAACATTTTTCACACTCTTGAATACTGGAAGGAAGAGAAGAAAAAAATGAAGCTAGGTTTCAATCAACAACATACTGTTTGTCAACTCTCTAAGAAATGAAACCTGTTACAATCAAATTCCAACAAGACAGGTAAACTTATTTGGTGTGCTGAAACTTGTATTTACCATTGACATAAAGAAGAACCAACTGATACAGTGGAACCGGATTCAGCTCGGTTCACTTCCAAATTTGAGAGCCATAAAAGGACTGTAGTTAGGAGTAAAACATCATTCTCATAATCACTTCTGATTACCCATGTTGTCCAAGGCCCGAGCCTCCAAATGACACCCAAGGCCAGCACAATCACAATATTAAGTAGTTAACTAAAACAACTACCCTCTTTTGACTCAATTATACAGGTTAATTTACATTCAACAAGATATGTTTAGCTACTAACCATTTTGGACATATCATGACTGACTTTTGTTGTAATTTAAAAACATAACTTATAGATAGTTAGAGCCTACTTATAGCCACAGCCCATAGTAGATAAACCAAAACATGACCAAAGTTTGACATGGTTCTGTCTATGAAAATCCCACTCAGGCCAAATAAAAGCCTTCATGCTGCTGCATGTACATGAACAAAAAGAGTAATGACTCTGGAAGGAAAAGTCATTAAACTCCAAACCCAACCCCCACCACCCTGGCTCCCCATCCCCAGTTTTCATCAAAGATTTAAGACAATAGGAGTAGACAAAGCTAAAAAAAGGTACTGAAGGCTAAGCCACTCACATGTCTCTCTGCTTGTTCTCTCTGAGCTTGAAGGTCACGGTTATTCTTCTCAGCCAGTGCTTTTGCCTGAACATGTATAATCATCGATTAAAATATGTGGAACTAATGTGCAGTAATAAACAAGTATCTGATTAACTCAAAACTGTCTCAATAAAATCATGTCATGGAAAACATACAGCCCTCTCCTGAGTCCTCTGGTGGCGTTCCAATCGAGCTTTTCGCCTTTCGTCAGTTTCCCCTTCAACGTCTTGGAACTCTCCAGATGATACAGTACCTCCTTTACAAAGCAGAAGTAAGTTCAGACAATTTACAACTAAAGAGAATCATGGTATCATGAATAAACATTCTCATGGGCAGCATGACTACCTCCAAAAAGTGAAGTTAAATCATCAGCAATATGTGTTGTTGAAGATGTTTTCCTCATGCTAGACGTAGCCCCAACAGATGTCCTTCTAACAGGTTCAGGCCCTCCCTTGTTCTGGCTATCAGAGAAAGGATCCTGTAATATAGGTTCAGAAAATTAACCCACTGATACCACAACAAGTCAGTGAATGAATGAAAGCTTCTGGTCCTAACCGAAGTGTTTGCCCCAGGTCTTTGTGCACTGGTTGCTCGAGCACTGAAGAATGATTCAAGATCATTGTCACTCTTTTGTTGATTTGCCCTGGCAGCAGCGGCGGCGGCGGCGGCAGCGGCAGCCCTCTCTCGAGCCTCAGCAGCAGCTCTTTCTACAGCAGATCGTTCTGCTCTAAGTCGAGCATCAGCTTCAGCCCTTGCAACAGCAGCTCTTTCCCGGGCTTCCCTCTCCCTAACTTCAGCATTTGCCCTTTCCCGGGCTTCTGCAGCAGTCTTTTCTGCCCTTTCTTTTGCCTCTGCTGCTGCTCTTTCACGTGCTTCGGCATTTGCTCTCTGCACAGCAGCCCTTTCTGCTCTTTCTCGAGCCCCAGCAGTTGCTTTTTCCATAGCAGACCTTTCAGCTTTCAGGCGAGCTTCAGTAGCTGCTCTTTCACGTGCCTCTCTAGTAGCCCTTTCCACTGCTTGTCTGCCCTGCTCCCTTTCTCTCTCAATCTCCCTTGCTCGCTCCCTCTCTCTTTCGAGCCTCCTTTGCTCTCTTTCTTTTTCCTCCCTCTCCCTCTCTTTCTCAAATCTTCTCTGCTCTCTCTCTTCCTCCTCCTTTTCCCTCTGCTGTCTCTCACGATCAAATCTCTCATGTCTTTCCTTTAATTCTCTCTGCTGAGCATCTTGCATATCTTTATCCATCTGACCAGTTTCTTTGTTTCTAGCAGCCTTTAGATATTCCCTCTCCCTCATTTGGCGGAATTTAGCCTCTGCTTTATCCACGGCCTCCTTCATAGCAGCAGAAGCAGCAGCAGACGAAGTTTTTTCTGCATCATCACCAGGTAGAACGTCTGCAAATTCATTATTATTTTGAGTGCTTACTGTTACAAAATCCTCAAGTTCATCGATTTGAGAAGTCACTGAGTTCCTTGAAGCATGATCTGGTCTAGTATTTTGAGAGTATGAGGTGGAATTTTGGAAAGAAGGATACTCATTGACCTTCTTTCTAGAGTTTGTAGAAGAAAAGGAGCCAAACTCTGGCTTTGATTTTCGTGGAGGTCTTGGAGGTGGGGGTCTTGAAGGGGGTGGTGCACTTGTGGGTTGAGTAAAAAGAGGGATTTCAGACACGGTAAGCCATGCATCATCAGATGATTCAGAGACCTCTTCGGATCTGGGAGAGGAGTTTATCTCATTAACATTGATATCCACATATGAAGGAGGAGAGACATTTTGACCAAAAGATCTATGAAAATCTGTTGAAGCAGCAGGCATATCAAATATGGCTTCATGAGATTCCTGATAATCATCCGGTGTCTTCTTCTGTGAGTGGCCCACAGTATTCTCCACAGGATATTTGTTAACTGATTCTTTACTCACAGAGGAATATGCACCACCTGAGCTTGATCTTGTTCTTAAAGGGCTCCTATTCTCCCCTCCCTTGTTGATCTCGGGGGGCACAGATTTCCCAAGATCATCAAGGTGATCTAGGTCATCAAATACTGCCATATTTACAGATGAACTATCAACCTTGGTGTTTCCAGTGCTACTGATTTTACTAATTTCTTCCAATGGGTCTGTAAACAACCCCGATGATGAAGTTGCAGGGGTTGAATTTGACTCTAAGACTACAAAGGGATCTTCCATCACACCAGGAACTGACCTAGCCGAATTTGAAGATGGCTTTTGGAACTGACCAGGCTCGGAATTTAAGCTGTGAAAAAATAGTATGGTGCTAAAACATTAATCAACTAATATTTATAGCACAAACAGATACATCTCAAATTAATCAACAGAAAATATGGATAAAATTTTTCTAACTAAACATGATTAACATTCAACATCAGTGATTCTTTTCCCTGAAGTGGTCTAAGCTATGGCTAGACTCAATAGGTTCAGAAACAACTGATTAAGTACTGATCAATTTTATAAAGAAAAGGCTAAACCAGCACACACGTTGATATGTGTAAACATGGCTATACATGGAAAATACCCAAAGGAAAAGGAACGATGACAGCAGAAGAATAAAAAAAAAGTGAAGACATGGGGTTTAATGCTGCATAAAAAACACGTTGGTTTCTTGTCATTTCGCAAACATGATTACTCTCCCAAAAAAAGGGCACGTTTGGAAACATAATACAGACATCTAAACAATAATCTGACACGTTTAAATCACTGAACATAATACAAAAACATCCTAAAAGAGGAACTTCAAACCAGAAGGCAACACTTCCTGGTCCCATATCATAGGCGGTATCTATTAGAGTTAAAACAGCAAGCACTAGTGATATTTCCTGCCACAGTGCAAGTGAAGAGATAACTTGGGTCCAGTACTACAGCATGCCTTTGTATTCAGTTACTGCCAAAACAGAAAAGGGAGAATGAAACCAGCCCCGAAACCTTAGTTTGCCTCCAAACTCAACATATTGGCAAATGCATCATGTATTAGCTATGCCATCACATATTCATTCTACAACTAGTTATAGTCTAATTCTGGTGAAATGCTAAGGATAATACCGTAAAACTAGCCATTTCTCAATTGTTCTTCTTGTTTATTTTCCTTTTGTCACAACCAGAATGCTTTTCCACCAAATTCCCATAGCTTTGAAGCTGATTTGAACCAATATTTTGCTTCCACAATGAAACTTGGTGAATGCAAACATATAAAAGGGAAAGAGACTGCAAGGACTTCACTTGGCAACTCGGCTTCTTGGAACATTAGCACGTTATAATAACTTCTCCACAATCAGCTCAACCTTTACATGCATAGAATGAACGTCGAATACTACTTATTTCTAAGAAAACCATGCCAGATAAAAATTTGAACCAATCCTTTATGTAATTACTAAACCAAAAACTTGCTATAGTCCACACACATAGTTCCATTTAAAAGTCTTGTGTGTCTTGAAGCAGCCCTATCACATCATGATTGTAAAATGCATCAAGGCACGGCATAACAACACATCTAAATCCCAACAGTAATGTTAAATCATCCAGCTAAAAGAAATGCAAAACCACAGTTCTCTGTAACCCAATTACTATGCAAATAGCCTAATATGTAAATTCAAACAGCAATGCCAATATAATATAAGCTAATTCAGCAAAATACTCTTGTCAAAATACAAAAAACTGCAGCAATAACAACAGTGATAATAAAAACAGTACCGGTTAACAATAGGGGAGCTACTGCCACCAAAACCAGGAAGTAAATCATCAAAAGCCGTCGAGTCCTTTTCCACTTTACGACTTTCTGTCTTCGATTCCGTCTCCTTTTTACCTAAGTTCCCCAACAGATCATCGAACGGTGAACTCTCTCTCGCCAGCGGCCTTCGATGCTGCTTCGGTGGTGAACTGACGGAAGCAAACACATTATCAAACTTGGGAGCCGATGCAGAACCACCATCAGTAGACGAATTCTTCAACCCAGGCAATCCATCAAAAATATCATCATCATAAACAGGCTTATCAAAAATCGGCATCGACGCCGATTTGGGATTCTGATCCTTGAAAATGGAATCATAATCGAATGACGATGTGGTAGTTGAAGCTCCGCCACGTGATTCTGAATACTTCAGCGGACCATCGAAGGCGTTGTTGAACAGGAGGCCGTCGGTGCCGACGTGATCGTCGAAAATAGGAGCGGATTTGTTGGAGAAGGAGGATCGGATGTGAACGGAACCACCGGATCCAAGGTTAAAATTGTTATTATCACTGTTTGTGTTCCGAGATGGAGCCATGGGTGCGGATTTGCCTTGGGGTTTGTACCCAAAGTCCCGCGCTAACAGACCGTGAAAATCATCCATTAATTTGGATTTTTTATGCTGGTGGATCTGTGGAAATTTTGAATTTTTTTTATAGATCTGAGAGAGAGCCGACGGAGGAGAGACGGAGAGTGGCTAAATGATTGGGAGAATCATGGAGGCACGGAGGTGGAGAGGGAGGTGACTGGTCAATTCCTTTGTATAAATAAAATCTAAAATGTGAAATAAATGAGGATGGGAGAGCGAAGTGGGAAGGACGGAAGGAAGATGGGAGATGGTGGAAGAAAGAGGACCAAATCGTAATTATAATTTTCAGCGCTCTCTCCCCTTTTTCTTTGGCTTGTGTCCCTATTCGAATCTCGGGAAAATTCAATTTTTCCTCTTTTTCGTTTTCATGGGTCACTCTGCGCGCTCGAGAATTTGGACGTGGTCCTTTGTATGTTGGTATTGTGTTTTCAGCGGTATATTTTTTATTGAAAAAATATTAAGTTAATTTTGTTTTTTAATTATTTTATATGTATTATTATAAAAAACAAAAAAATCACTTTCCGTTTTCTCCCCTGTCAATCACATGTTCAATGATCTAAAAATAATCAGGTTTAAAATTTACTTTCCGTTTTTTCTTTTGATATAATTAGCGAATTCGCAATCAAAATTATATTTTTTAAAATGTAAAAAAAATAAAATTAGTAGTGCGAGAATTTTTTTTATAATACTAGAAATTTGGATGAAATAATAAGTGACCAAACTTTTTGTATAATAAGAGATTTTAATAAAAATATATAAATTTTAAATTGATATGAATTTATTTGTTTAATAGATTTAAATGAAATTTGATTTTTTTTTTAAATAGCTAACGTTAAGCAATGCAATTTAAAAAAAAATAAAAGATAACAATGAGCTATCAAATTTTTCTAAGCCATTAATCCGGGATAATAGATCTGAAATATTATACATAGAGAACTTGCAAAACTTAATTTTTAACAAATACAACATCGTATTATGAATTTATTAAAATTATTATTGTCATTGTTATTATTATGATTGTTAAATTATCACAATCATGATAACTACCACTATTACCATTACTGTAAATAATTAATATTTGAATTATTACTGGTATTACTATCATTGCATTATTATTATTATTATTATTATTATTATCGTTTACATTATTACCACCACAACTATAATTAATACGACCATAAATTTTTATTTTTACAGTCACCGCCGTCATCATTGTAATTAATGCAATTATTTAATCATTATTATTAGTATTATTGTCACCACCACTATTATCATCACGATTATAACCATTATTATGATTACTAACAATATTATTGTTAAATTATCCTGAAGAATAAAATAAAAAACCCAAAAACTTGAACTAAAAAGCAAGCAAAATAATAATAATAATAATAATAATAATAATAAATTATTATTATTATTATTATTATTGTGTGAACAATAAAAATCATAAAATTATTTTAAAGAATAAAAAAACAAAAACTTTAACAAAAGAGGAAACAAAAAATAAAATAAAAATGACAAAACCAAAATAAATATTATTAGCATAACAAATCATTTGATTTGAAGAACAAATAAATAGAAAAAAAATATCAATTTTAAAATGATTAGGATTCATGGTAAGTGATAAATGGACAGAGGTGAATCCTAGTAAATTTAAGTTTATTTAATCCATGTCATCTCCTGAGACAGAGAATGAGGTGAAGGATTCATAATGAGATTGAACTACATTACTCAGTTCATATCTTAACTAATAATAATAATAATAATAAAATAATTGTTTAATTATTGAGAAAACAAATCTAAGAATCTAGAATAATGAGTTTCAATAAGCTTTTGATAAAATCAAGCAATACTTACATTACCCCAATAGACCTGTTTCTTATAATCTAAAAGGCTTTTGATATTATGATGTGAACCTCGTAATCACGTGGTCACACCACCCACAACCAAGAATGAGATCTGATCTCGGAAAGCCAAAATAAGTCTGATAGAAGTGTGACACAATGGAAACTTGCCCTAAGACATTAACACCATTGGAATGAGTAGAATGACGTCATGAAGCCAATTAATCTTTAATAAGTCGGATTCAGTTCGTTCAAGAGCTAAAGAATGCAAGAATCACTCTCACATATAAATTGAAAAGCTCAGAATTAAAATTCATCAATGACTGCCGGCTAACATGAGTTTAAATAGTCTTTGAAAAACTAACCCTAATGGACCCCTTATGTGGACTTAAATGAGGTCCACTCAAAACTGACCCAAAATTCTAAATTGAAAAGCCCATGGTTTAATCCAAACAAGCCTTGGATCCTAGCTACAAACAAAGTATTAATTAAGCCCAAACAAGCTTTGACATGTAGCTAACAAATTAAATAAAGCCCATAAGGTTTATTTATTTCCTTTCATCCAGGCCATTAATCTCATATTTCCAAGTTGTAGTAGGATTCTTTTGGCTTATTTGTTGTCCTCACTTCATGGCCCAAATAAAGTTGGGTGGACTCCTCCTGCACATAGATAAGATGTACTAGGGTCTCCTCTTGATACTTCAATGATCCTTGCAATTATGACTTGGTTGAAACCTTTAAAACCGCGAATCAAGCCCCTGAACATGTAATGGGTCCTTGCTGGTGTTTTTGGGCCAGTTCACATCATCCTCTCTTTCCTCAAAAAGATTCGACCTCGAATCAAAATCGTTATGTTATCGATGGCTCGACAATCAGCACACATCCTCCATGTTCCATCCTTCTTAGGCATGAGTAGCACAGGTACAACACACGAGCTTATACTCTCACAAGTATATTTATTATCTATTAGCTCATAAACTTGTCTTTGAAGCTTCGTCGTCTTCTCTAGATTGTTTCTATAGGCTGGTCGGTTAGGAATTGAAGCTCCAGATACAAAATCAATCTGATGCTTTATGCTCCGCAATGGTGGTAATCCGCTTGGAGTATCGTCGGGGACCAAATCATCAAACTCCTGCAACAAAGAAATAGTAGCACTAGGCACCATATGATCAAGATCATTAATATTAAAGTAAGTCTCTTTGTACACAAGTAAAATCATTGACTTGTTTATGAAATATACAGATCTAACCTCACCCTTTTTAGTACAAAAATTGGGTTGTTTCTTTAATTTTTCCACACAATTGTCATCACTCTTCCTGACTTTCTTCACTCCTCTTGTCTTACCTCCATTCTTGACTAGATTTGGGTGTTTTTGAGTTGTGGTCGAATGATCTAATTTGTTTGTGTTTGGATGCGTGTCTAAATGAGTTGTTGAGGTTTAGGTTCTGGTCGAATCTAATGGTCTTCTCTCCTCTTGAACCTCACATTGATTTTCTCTCCCCATGGCCTCATGCTCACGTTTTAACTTTATTTGATCATCATTCACCTATTTGGGTGTAAGAGGTACAAGAGTGATGATTTACCATCTCTTACAATGATATACCTATTTTTAACTCCATCATGAATTACTTTCCTATCATATTGCCATGGTCTCTCTAATAAGATGTGACTTGCTTGCATTGATACCACGTCACACAGAACTTCATCAACATATTTCCCAATAAAAAATGAAACCACCACCTGTTTAGTCACTTTCACTTCACCACTATCATTCAGCCATTGCAATTTATATGGTTTTGTATGCTTAACAATACTCAAATTCAATTTACTAACAAGGGTGGTACTGCAAACATTAACACAACTTCCACTATCAATAGTTAAACCACACCTTGCTTTATACATAACAGCACGTATGGAAGATATTCTCTCTTTGTTAATTAGATTCATCTTCTTTGACCTGCACCTGAAGTGTGCGCCTTATAACCAAGGACTTCGCAATCGGTAATGCTAACTCATCTTCATCACTATCCTCCAATGGTGGCATGTCTTCACAATAAGATATGTCACTTTCAGATTCCATATCACCATCATCTCAAATCATCATGATTCTCTTATTTGGACACTCCGAAGCATAATGTTCGTGCCCTTGACACTGAAACATGTAACATCACGAGTACACTTCGGCTGAGTTTCAGATATACCTTCGGCACCAGTAGGGACATCAACTCTAACTTTTGATGGTTCAGTTTTAGAAGGAACAAAGGATCTCGGGCGAATAGTATCCTCTCTCTTTAGATGCATCTTCTAAGATGATGAAGAATCCGAATTAAACACTGGCCGAACATGTCCCTTCCTAAGTTGTCTCTCCACCTTCGTAGCTATGTGAACCATGTCCTCTAGCTCCACATAGTGTTGTAGCTCTGCCACATTGACAATATCCTGATTTAACTCAATAAGAAATCTAGCCATGGTGGCTTCTCTATCCTCGACAACATTGGATCGAATCATTGCTATCTCCATCTCTTTGTGATATTCATCTACTGTCTTATATCCTTGATTCAAACCTTGGAGCTTCAGGTATAAGTATCTATAATAGTGGTTAGACACAAATCGTCTTCTCATTAAGACTTTCATCTTCCCCCAAGTCTGAACGAGTCGCTCCCCATTCCTCCTCCTACTGATTACAATCTGATCCCACCAAATTATTGCATACTTTGTAAACTCAATCATCACTAATTTCACTTTTTTTTTGTTTAGAATAAATATGACAATCAAAAATCTAATCTACCTTTTTCTCCCACTTCAAATAAGTCTCGGGATCATTTTTACCTTGAAAGTTAGGAATTTACAGTTTGATGGTGTCCCCATCCATATCTTTATAATTCCCCATGCCAAGGAAATTCATATTCCTCCTAGCTTTGTTTGATCCAAACCTGATTCCTTGGCCATCATATGCAAAATCATAGTCATCTTCGCCCACATCTCCATTTTCATCAACATACTCTTCAAAATCAGATCTGTTATTCCGTACAGCCATACAAACCGTATTTCCTCGGCGATCAGCTCCACTATTCTATTGCTTTATCGAATTCACCTCATCTTTAAGATCCTTGTATGTCCTAGACAACAACTCGAGTTGTTGACCTAAGGCTCGCAATTGAAAAGCAACGCCAGCGTTTAGTGTCGCTGATTCATTGTTTTCAGACATCCTTTGAATCTAAAAAATTTAGTTAGTAGCACAAAATATATCCTCATACCTCTAGTGTATCACACAAAAAATCAAGGTTTTTTTACTCTAATAAGCTTACTATGTCTTTTACCTCACAACTTGCTTTCTTTTGGTTCTTTCAGAACTGAAATCAACAAATCAAAGTAAGTAGCCTTCACAGCGCACTCTAATTATGATTTTCTGACTCAAGAAGCAATAAAAATACTAAAAACAAAGCAAAACTACAATTATGATTTCACGAGTAGCAATGCAAATTCATACAAATTGTGGGCGATACGAAGACACGAAATAAAACAGAAGGAAATAGTAGCGAAAACAATTACTTGACTTCTAGATATCCCAAAATAAAATAAAAACAAAGAATTGGACAAAACTAAACAGTAAAGATCACGTTCTTAGACTTGATAAGAATCTAACATCTTATAGAATTTTTACGTAATAGAATTTAAACCCAGAGCAAACGACATAAAAATAACCTCAAATTCAATATTTAGTATTATAATACTAATAAAGCATCAAAACTCAATTTATAGGTCGTTCTCTTACTCCTAGGTACCCAACCCCTTGTGTGATCCGTTTGCGGCGGAATTGAACTTTCAATTGAAACCTCTAGTATATAATATCAAAATAACCCCAAATTTATTATATAGTGCAATATCAATGCCAATACACAGAACGTTGAGTTTGAATTGATTCTATGGTGTTTTGCTTAGGGTTCACTAAGATAGTGTTTCTGTGGCAAAAATGAATCTCGAAACAAAACATCAAGAAATCAATATTAGAACAAGCCCAAATTTGACATATGATGCTATATCAACCCTAATAGACAGAATATCAATTTTCAATTGATTCCGATGTGGTTTTCTTATGTTTTCCAAGAGTTCTGTGTTTCTGTGGTAAAAATTCAATGATTCTTCAAATTTCAACTAATGCCTCTATCTCTCTTTCTTTTCTTTTCTTTTCTTTTTTTTCCTTTTTTTAATATACCCAATCTCTTTTCTTTTTTTCTCTCAATATAATGAAATGATGACAGAAAAAGATGAAATATAACCTTTTTTTTTATTAGATGACACAGACCGAAGAGCAAGGAAACGGACACAAACATTGAAAAACTTTTAAGGAATACTAAAACACACATGAAAATAACAGAATGATATGACCTTGTTTTGGAGCCTAACTCTGATACCACCTGATGTGAACCTCGTGATCACGCAACCCACAACTAAGAATGAGATCTGATCCCGAAAGCCGAAATAAGTCTGATAGAAGTGTGACGCAATGGAAACCTGCCCCCAAGCACTAGCACCATTGGAATGAGTAGAATGATGTCACAAAGCCAATTAATATTTGATAAGTCAGATTCAATTTGTTCAAGAACTAAAGAATGTAAGAATCACTCTCACACATAAACTGAAAAGTTAAGAATTAAAATTTATCAATGGCTGCTGAAATTTAGCTAACATGAGTTTAAATAGCCTTTGAAAAACTAACCCTAATGGACCCCTTATGTGGACTTAAATGAGGTCCACTCAAAACTGACCCAAAATCCTAAATTGAAAAGCTCATGACTTAATCCAAAAAAGCCTTTAATCCAAACAAACCTTGGATCGTAGCTGCAAACAAAGTATTAATTAAGTTGGAGATTTAAAAAAGATAGAATTCACTGAATTACGAAGAGTAGGGGGTCAACTCAAACATCCTGGGCACACTAGATACCATAACTCCAACTAACTTCAAACATAGGATATAATTAGTATAAATTGATATCAGAAATTTTCTAAATCATTTTTGCTAAGTTGAAAAAAATATAAATGAAAATCATTGGTACTATGTATCAAAAAATTTATGTAGAACTAGGAATATCCTATGAAGGCCTTTAAGCTTCAGTGTTTTATGGAAAAAGGAGGGATTACGAGCATTGTGGTGGCTATAAGGTCTGTCGAGGATTATGTTATGACTAGTGAAAGTGTTTGGACTAATGCTTGCTAAAAGATTCACGGGCAACAATGATGGTGATGAGTTACTGTAATTTAAGCTTGACATTGTTAATGGATGGTGGAAGGAAATAGGTATGTAATGGAGTTATGATAAGTTAAGATTCTTAATAAGAGGTTAGCTCAAGGTGTTGAGAATGTGTGTTATGAAACTCGAGTCTATTGGTGTAGCTTGATAATGTTATACTAGGAAGGGATATCATGTGTGGTTGATTATGATGGTTGTTGGTGAGGGTTCAACAATGTATATTCTTATGTAAAAGGTCAATATTGATTTGGTTGGAAGAGTATTAAGATGAATTATGATTTCTTTTTATATGGTAGTTATGAGTGGTTTACGAAAGTTTAAAGCTTTGATGAGTGGTATTTTATATTGGTTTATGGGATGGTAGACAATGTTTTTTGGGTGGTAATGATGTGTTTATCTTGGACTACTTGGTGGTGTTATTAGGTTGATTTTACGTGAGGGTCTTAGTAGATTTTGGTGGTTTATGAAAGTTTATGAAGGCTGACAATAAGGCTTGAAAAAGGAGATAGGCTGAATGAATTGGGCTAATTACTAGGTTGATTGAATTTATAGTGTTCTAGGTCTTTCTCTTGGAGATCCTTAATGTGTTTTTGGATATCTTTATTTATAATAAAATTCCCACATGGCAATAAGAATAAATCTTTATTCCGTTTCAAGATTTAATAAAGGATAGATTGATACAAAAATATCTCATGATTTGATTTTCCTATACTTGGTTTTTTTTAAAACAAGCATACAATTTAGTCTTTAATTGTTTAAAAAATTAGTAATCACACCCTTCAATAAAATCATTTTCTAATATTTCAATTTTTAATTTTAACCTCCTAAAAATTAAATCAGAGCAAATAGTCTCAAATTTAGGTCATGAAAAAAAAAACTAATAAACTTCATGTTTATTCCTAGAAAAAAGTACAAAACATCAACAAATTAATCATCTTTAACTCCGAAGGAAATTAATAATCTTTATATCATAATCTCTTAACCTTCTTTAATAAAATATTTTTTATATTTTAATCATAGTTGGACTTTAATTAAGTCATGAAAATGTTTTTACAAAGAAATTATAATTTCATGGGTTACAATCCTAAATTAAGATGTGTGGTATGGATATGGGCTTGATATTTATAGATTTTGATTAATTAATCCATGAAATATCGATACACGTGATGGCAGTGTTTAACACTATTATTGGTGGAGTGATTGTTGAGTATAAATGACACGTGAACTATAATTAATCATCGGTCAGGAGAGGAGTCCCTTTATTTACACAAAAGATGGTGGGTAATTGCTATAAAAAAATGTGTACTCGTAGAGAATCTATCAACATAGAAAATGTTTTGTGACAGTGTAGAATGTCTTAAAAACAAAACTAAAAAATCATCCAGGCCCGTGTGTATTGGACAACATACCAAAAAAATAAAGATGTTATAGCCCAAACATCATGAGCGGCAATAGGGCAACAAGTGTGCTGGCCCAAACAACAAATTTGCATGTTTAAAAAAAATAAATCGGCACGAGTCATTTGCCCAGATTTTTTTTATCTCATTTCAAATATATATATAATGCGGACCAGCCTAGAAACACCAGCAAGGACCTATTACATGTTCCAAATGGTCCAATGACGTGATCTAAGACAAAGGCATTGAATGCATTGGTTTTGAAGGTTTCAACCAAGTCAGAATTGCAAGGACCATTGGAGTATCAAGAGAAGACCCTAATACATCTTATCTATGTGCAAGAGGGGTCCAATACAACCTTATTTGACCCATGAAGTGAGGACAACAAAGAAACCAAAAGAATCCTACTACAACTTGGAAACATGAGATTAATGGGCTGTATGGAAGGCTATAAATTAGTCTTATAGGCTTTATTTAATTTTGTTAGCTAAAGCTCAAGGCTTATTTGAGCTTAATTAAAACTTTGTTTTCAGCTATGATCCAAAGCTTGTTTGGATTAAGTCATGGGCTTTCCAACTTAGGGTTTTGGGTCAGTTTTGAGTAGACCTCTTTTAAGTCCACATAAGGGGTCCATTAAGGTTAGTTTTTCAAGAACTATTTAAACTCTTGTAACCTAAATTTTGACATCCATTGATGAATATTAATTCTGAACTTTTTCAGTTTTATGTGTGAGAGTGATTCTTGCATTCTTTAGTTCTTGAATGAATTGAATCTGACCTATTGAAGATTATCTGGCTTTGTGGTGTCATTCTACTCATTCTAATAGTGTTGGTGCCTTGGGGTAGGTTTTCATTGTGTCACACTCCTATCAAACCTATTTTGGCTTTCCAGAATTAGATCTCATTCTTGGTTGTGGGTTGTGTGACCACATGATCACGAGGTTCGCATCAGGTGGTATCTGAGCTAGGCTCCAAAACAAGGTCATATGATTATGTTATTTTTGTTTTTTTAGTGTTCCTTAAAGTTTATCAGTGTTTGTGTCTATCTCCTTGTTCTTCATGTTTGCGTCATCTAATAAAAAAGAGGTTATATTTCATTTTTTTTCTGTCTTGTCATTTCAGTATATTAAGAAAAAAAGAAAAAAAAGAAAGAAAACAGATTGAGTATATTAAAAAAAGAGAAAGAGAGATAGAGACATTAGTTGAAATATGAAGAATCATTGAATATTTGCCACAAAAAACACAACTCTGGGAAACATAAGACAACCACTTCGTAATGAATTGAAAATTCATATTCCTTCTATTGGGGTTGAGATAGCATCATATGTTAGATTTGGGCTTATTCTGATATTGTTTACTTGAGGTTTTATTTCGAGAATCATTTCTGCCGCAAAAACACTACCTTAGTGAACCCTAAGCAAAACATCATAGAATCAATTGAAACTCAAAGTTCCGTATAGTGGAATTGATATAGCACCATATATTAAATTTGGGCTTATTTTGATATCATATATTAGAGGTTTCAATTAAAGGTTCAATTTTGCCGCAAACTGATCACACAAGGGGTTGAGTACCTAGGAGTAAGAAAATAACTTATAAATTGAGTTTTGTTGTTTGTTTAGTATTATAATACTAAATATTGAATTTGAGGTGATTTCGACGTCGTTTGCTCTTGGTTTAAATTCTATTTCGTAAAAATTGCATAAGAGGTTAGATTTTTGTCAAGTCTCAAAATGTGATCTTTACTGTTTAGTTTTGACCAATTCTTCATTTTTATTCTATTTTGGGTTATATAGGAGTCAAGTAATTGTTTATGCTTCTATTTTATTTCGTGTCTTCGTATCGTCCACAATTCGTATGAATTTGCATTGTTTTCAGTATTTTTATTGCTTCTTGAGTCTGAAAATCATAATGAGATTGCGCTGTAAAGGTTACTAACTTTAATTTATTGATCTTAGTTCCAAAAGAACCAAAAGAAAGCAAGTTGTGAGGTAAAAGACGTAGTGAGCATATTAGAGTGAAAAACCTTGATTTTTTTTATGGGATGTAGAGGTGTGAGGATATATTTTGTGCTACTAACTACATTTTTTAGATTCAAAGGATGTCTGAAAACAATGAATCAGCGACACAAAATACTGATGTTGCTTTCCAATTGCGAGCCTTAGGTCAGCAACTCGAGTTGTTGTCTAGGACATACAAGGATTTGAAAGATGAGGTGAATTCGATAAAACAATAGAATAGTGAGGCTAATCGCTAAGGAAATACGGTTTGTATGGCCGTACAGAATAACAGATCTAATTTTGAAGAGTATGTTGATGAAAACGGAGATGTGAGTGAAGATAACTATAATTTTGCATCTGTTGGCCAAGGAGTCAGGTCTAGATCAAACAAAGCTAGGAGGAATATGAATTTCCATGGCATGGGGAATTATGAAGATATGGATGGGGACACCATCAAACTGCAAAATCCTAACTTTCAATGCAAAAATGATCCTGAGGCTTATTTGGAGTGGGAGAAAAAGGTAGATTAGATTTTTTATTATAATAGCTATTCTAGAAAAAAAAGTGAAATTAATGATGATTGAGCTTAAAGAGTATGCAATGAGTGGGATCAGATTGTAATCAGTAGGAGGAGGAATGGGGAGCGACCCATTCAGACTTGGGGGAGATGAAAGTCTTAATGAGGAGACGATTTGTGCCAAACCTCTATTACAGACACCTATACCTGAAGCTCCAAGGTCTGAATCAAGGCTATAAGAGAGTAGATGAATATTACAAAGAGATGGAGATAACAATGATTTGAGCCAATGTTGTTAAGGATAGAGAAGCTACCATGACTAGATTTCTTAATAGGTTGAATTGAGACATTGCCAATGTGGTAAAGCTACAACACTATATAGAGCTAGAGGACATGGTTCACATGGCTACGAAGGTGGAGAGACAACTTAGGGAGGGACATGTTCGGCCAATGCTTAATTCAAACTCTTCATCATCTTGGAAGATGAATCTAAAAAGAGAGGGTATTTTCCGGTCGAGATCCTTTATTTCTTTTAAAACTGAACCACTAAAAGCTAAAATTGATTTCCCTACTAGTGCCAAAGGTAAATATGAAACTCAGCCTAAACATACTCGTGATGTTAAATGTTTCAGGTATCAAGGGCACAGAACATTATGCTTTAGAGTGTCCAAACAAGAGAATCATGATGATTAGAGATGATGGTGATATGGAATCTGAAAGTGACAGATCCAATTACAAAGTCATGCCACCATTAGAGGATAGTGATGGGGATGAGTTAGCATTACCGATTGCGGAATCCTTGGTTATAAGACGCACATTTCAAGTTCAGGTCAAGGAAGATGAATCTAATCAACAAAGAGAGAATATCTTCCATGCGTGCTGTTACTTACAAAGAAAGGCGTGTGATTTAATTATTGATAGTGGAAGTTATGTTAATATTAGTAAACTGAATTTGAGTACTGTTAAGCATGTGAAACCATATAGATTGCAATGGCTGAATGATAATGGTGAAGTTAAAGTGACTAAACAGGTTGGGTTCCATTTTTTATTAGGAAATATAATGATGAAGTTATGTGCGATGTAGTACCAATGCAAGCAAGTCACATCTTGTTGGGGAGACCATGACAATATGATAGGAAGACAATTCATGATGGGGTTAAAAATAGGTGTACCATTATAAGAGATGGTAAAACCATCACTCTTGTACCTCTTACACCCAAACAGGTATATGATGATCAAATAAAGTTAAATAGTGAGCATGAGGCGGTGCAGAGAGAAAATCAAGGTGAAGATCAAGGGGAGAGAAGACCATCAGATTTGATGAGAACCGAAACCATTATAACCCATTCAACCACTCATCCAAACACAAACAAATATTCAGTCAACACTCCAAATAAATCAGACCATTCAACCACAACTCAAAAACACCCAAATCTAGCCGAGAGTGGGGGTAAGACAAGAGGAGAGAAGAAAGTCATGAAGAGTGATGAGAATTGTGTGGAAAAACTAAGGAAACAACCTAATTTTTATGCTAGAGAGGGTGGGGCCAGATCTGCATATTTCACAAACAAGCCAATGATTTTACTTGTGTACTAAGAGGCTTACTTTAATACTAACGATCTTGATCATATTGTTCCTAGTATAACTATTTCTTTGTTGCAGGAGTTTGATGATGTGTTCCCTGACCATACTCTTAGCGGATTACCACCATTGAGGGGGATAGAACATCAGATTGATTTCATATCCAGAGCTTCAATTCATAATCGACCAGCCTATAGAAGCAATCCCGAGGAGACAAAAGAGCTTAAAAACAAGTTGATGAGCTGATGGAAAAGGGCTACATTCGTGAGTATGAGGCCGTGTGCCATACCTGTGCTACTTGTGCCAAAGAAGGATGGAACATAGAGGATGTGTGTTGATTGCCGAGTCATCAACAGCATAACGGTAAAGTATAGACACCTCATTCCTAGGCTTAATGACATGTTAGATGAATTACATGGATCTTGCATTTTCTCTAAAATTGACTTGAAAAGTGGGTACCATCAGATTAGGATGAAAGAGGGTGATGAGTGGAAAACTGCATTTAAGACTAAGCATATTATATATGAATGGTTAGTAATGTTGTCTAGACTTACTGCACCTAGTACGTTTATGCATTTAATGAATCATGTGTTGCGTGCATTCATACGTAAGTTTGTGATTTGTATTTTGATGATATTCTGATCTATAACAATAACTTAACTGAGCATCTTGATCATTTACATAATGTACTTAGTGTGTTGCGTAGTGAGAAATTGTATGCTAGTCTTAAAAAGTGTTCCTTTTGCATGGAGAAAATCGTATTTCTTGGCTATGTTGTAACTGCACAGGGTATCGAGATGTACGAGGAGAAAGTTAAGGTAATTTGGGAATGGCCTACACCCAAATTGGTAAGTGAGGTAGGAGTTTTCATGAGTTAACTAGTTTTTACAAGCGTTTGGTGAAAGATTTCAGTATAATAGTTGCACCCTTGAATGAAGTTGTTAAAAAGTCAATTGGGTTTAAATGGTGGGAGGAACAAGAATTGACTTTTGTTCTTTTAAAAAACAAATTATGTTCTGCACCTATTTTGGCTTTACCTGACTTTACAAAAGCATTTGAAATAGAATGTGATGATTCTAGAATGAGAACAGGTGCTATTTTGATATAGGATCGCATGCCTATTGCATATTTCAGTGAGAAGTTAAGTGGAGCGACCTTGAACTATCCCATTTACGATAAAGAACTGTATGCCTTGGTGAGAGCACTTGAGACATGGTAACATTACTTGTGGCCAAAAGAGTCTGTAATCCATTTAGATCATGAGTCCTTGAAACATCTAAAGGACAAGGTAAGTTGAATAAGAGACATGCAAAATGAGTTGAATTCATTGAAACTTTTCCTTACGTAATCAAGTATAAGCAAGGAAAAGAGAACATCGTAGCCGATGCACTTTCGTGCAGGTATGTTCTCTTACACACCATGAATACTAGATTGCTAGGCTTTGAATATGTGAAGGAATTGTATGGTAACAATTATGACTTTGCTAATATTTATAATGCATGTGGACATTTGATTTTTGGTAAGTTTTATTTGGTGGATGATTATTTGTTCAAAGAGAATAGATTGTGTGTTCCTACTAGTTCTTTGCGTGAATTGCTTGTTCGTGAAGCACATAAGGGTGGTTTAATGGGTCACTTTGGGGTTGCGAAAACCTTGGATGTATTGCATGAGCATTTCTATCGGCCAAAGATGAAAAAAGATGTGCAACAAATTTGTGAACAGTGCATCACTTGTCGAAAGGCAAAATCTAGAGTACAACCACATGGACTATATACACCATTACCTGTGCCTACTGAACCCTGAGTAGATATCTTTATGGACTTTGTTTTAGGTCTGCCTAGGTCAAAGAAAGGTAGAGACTCTATTTTCGTTATGGATGATAGATTTTCTAAAATGGCACATTTCATTGCATGTCCTAAAACGGATGATGCATCTCATATCGTAGACTTGTTCTTTAGGGAGATTGTATGTTTGCATGGCATTCCTAAGAGTATAGTGTCAGAACGTGATGTTAAGTTCCTTAGCTACTTTTGGAAGACCTTATGGGGAAAGTTGAGAACCAAACTTTTATTTTTGACCACATGTCATCCTCAAACAGATGGACCTCAAATAGATGGACAAACTAAGGTAGTGAATAGAACATTATCTCAACTTTTGCGTGTTGTAATTCAAAAGAATTTGAAAAGTTGGGGAAAATGTTTGCCTTTTGTTGAGTTTGCTTATGATAGAACTATTCATTCAACCACTGTTTGTTCTCCATTTGAAATTGTTTATGGGTTTAATCCACTAACTCCTATGAACTTAATTCTTTTATCTTTTGAAGAAAATGTAAGTTTAAATGGTGAACAGAAGGCAAAGATGGTGAGACAATTCCATGAGGGAGTTCGACTACAAATAGAGAAAAAGAACAGACTTTACGCTTCTAAAGCAAATAAGGGACATAAACTAGTTGTTTTCCAATCCGGTAATTGGATTTGGGTACACATGCGAAAAGAACAATTTCCTAACCAAAAGAAATCAAAATTACAGCCTCGTGGTGATGGTCCATTTCAGGTTTTGGAGAGAATAAATGTCAATGCATACAAAATTGATCTTCTAGGTGAGTATGGTGTTAGGATACCTTTAATGTTGTTGATCTTACGTTGTTTGACATAGATAATGATTCGAGGTCGAATCCTTTTGAGGAGAGAGGGGATGATGCAGACCAGCCCAGAAACACCAACAAGGACCCATTACATGTTCCAAATGGTCCATTAGGGTTACTTTTTCAAGAACTATTTAAACTCTTGTAACCTAAATTTCGGTAGCCATTGATGAATATTAACTCTGAACTTTTTCAGTTTTACGTGTGAGAGCGATTCTTGTATTTTTTAGTTCTTGAATGAACTGAATCCGACTTATCGAAGATTATCTAGCTTCGTGGCGTCATTCTACTCATTCCAATAGTGCTGGTGTCTTGGGGCAGGTTTTCATTGTGTAACACTCTTATCAAACATATTTCGGCTTTCTGGGATCATATCTCATTCTTGGTTGTAGGTTGCGTGACCACGAGGTTCACATCAATATATAAAAAGAGAATTTAGAGGTTTTATAAAGAGATTTTTTTTGTAACTTGTGTATCTGAGTCAACTTGCATGCATCTTGACTAATCCATATGTACTAGATTGAACGATCATGAGGATGGTGAGACTCCGATAGGTAACTTAGGCTGACCATGTAGTGTCTGTTTGAAAGTGTGATTGATGTTGATTTTGAAAATATTTTTCATTTAGAAATGCATTAAAATGATATTTTTTTATATATTTTAAAAATTATTTTTGACATCAATACATGAAAATAATGTTAAAAAACTATTTTGTTTTTATTTATTTTTTTCAAAAAAACGATTCTCAAACAAATGAGGCAAAATTGGTAAATTCTACGCATTTTAGTTGAGAGAGGACTCGAGAAGGGAAAAAGGACAGACAAAATATTACTGCTGGGCCGGATTCATTTTTTATGGATCTTCCTGGCCGGATTTCGTTGCTTTATACATGGATTTTGCTTGTCGGAGTCGTAAATTCCATCTTTCAATCATAATCACCAGAAAGGAAGACGATATATGCTTCAGTTGGCAACTTAATTACACAATAAGTTCCCCACCTACAAATCAATATACAATCATATTCCTGTATGAATATCGTTGATCCCCATGTTCATTGACATTAACCTTGTTCCATTATTACAGCTACTTGCTCATTAAACAAAACAAAATAGAAAAAGACCGTTTCAACTGCTCTCTTCCCTATTATAATTCATCTGCGCATCATCATATATACCTACTACAATTCCACTACCCTGCCACTTCAGGACCAGATCATCATTAAACCAGAGAGAGAGAGAGAGAGAGAGAGGAGGGGAAATGATGGCATCTTCCGTTATCTTCATCTTCTTCTTCACCATCTGTGGCTTAGCAGCCTTTGTAAACTCTCAAGTAGATTCCTGCAGCTCCAATCTAAACATCAATGGCCTCCCTTTTGACTCGGCATCTCTCCACTGCGTCAATGCTTGGAGCTCTCAGAATTTCATTCTTAGAGTAAGTTTACTTTGTTTACTTCACCATGTATAATTGATTTCTTGATAACGCCACGCTCGTGCTCTTGTTCTGTGCAGTACGCGCAGACATCATCGAATTTATGGAGCTTTGTTCTGTCAGCACCGGATGCGAACAGTTACATAGCTATAGGATTTTCTAGCAATGGTTTGATGATAGGATCCAGTGCTGTTGTGGGGTGGATATCGGCAACTGACGGCTCTTCGGGAGTAAAAAAGTATTTTCTGGGAGGGCAAAGCTCAGAGGAAGTGGTGCCTGACGGAGGAAACCTGGTGGTTAACACCTCCGCGATCGTAACTCAGTCTTCACGCCTGTATTTAGCCTTCCAGTTGACCGCCGAACAGCCGTCGCAGCGGATAATTTATGCTCTCGGACGGACCGGTTTGATGCCGTCTTCTCCAAGCTTCTCCCTGACCCGGCACACCAGCACGGCCTCCACAGCCTTGAATTATGTTACAGGTGAGAGCTGGCCGGCCATATGATTAATGAAATATTTATTAATTAATTAGTAGCTCACAAATCATTTTTCAAGACAACATGATTTGTGCCGCTGTCCATGATATCTGGCAAGAGCATGCTATATTTTTTTTATTTAAACTTTATTTTTTTATTTAAACTTTATTTGATCAGGTCAGAATACTGATCATATCATCATAGCTTTACAATGTGATAAGGTGACTTCTTTTTTTTCCTTTTCACAATAAGGTGACTTTGAAGTCACCATAATTAAGCCTACTTGCTAAGTAACTGCTCTTAAAAATTAATAAATAAATATAGTATATATGCTCTGTAACATTTTAAGTGGAAAATAAAATCAAAGGGTATGATCGGTAGATTGTAACATCACAGTTTCTTAATTGAATTTCTGGAAATCTACTATAAATTAATTCTCTCTTCTTTTTTTTGAAGTCACACACACACACAACAATTTCACAATGAGTTGCCCAATAGCATGACGTGGTGTAATAACGAAGAACTATAAAGTGTTTTACTCATTCACTTAGATCTCTAAATTATGCTTTTCAGATATGGGTTTCTCGCATAAAAAAAGATGAAAAACTATACGATGACTATCATTCTATATGCAAATGACAGGTCAAACGAGCAGTTTAAGCCCAGGGTCAAAACTAAGGAAGAGCCATGGAGCATTGAGCATGCTTGGTTGGGGTATTCTGATGATAATCGGAGCAATAGTGGCTCGCTATTTCAGGGAATGGGATCCTGCGTGGTTCTATCTCCATGCCTGTGCACAGTCACTGGGATTCTCACTAGGCGTAGCCGGTGTCATCTGCGGGCTTGTCCTCGAAAACCGTCTCGGCGTCGACGTGTCTACCCACAAAGGTCTCGGGATCTTCATTCTTGTTCTTGGATGCCTTCAGGTCAGGAAAATCTCAGCACGTGATTCGAAAATGAATGCCTTCATGAGAGCGAGGCTGTTCTTCGCAGTGAATTTGACCTAATTAAATTTCCGATTGCAGGTGATGGCATTCTTGGCTCGACCCGACAAGTCGTCGAAAGTGAGAAAGTACTGGAACTGGTACCACCACAGCGCGGGAGGGATTCTGATTGTATTCGCGGCAGCAAATGTCTTCTATGGAATCCATTTAGCTAGAAAGGGACGGGAATGGAATGTTGGGTATGGAGTTGTTCTTGCCATCTTGTTTGTAATTGCTGTTCTTCTGGAGGTGAGACTGTGGGTGTGAGAAAATGAATTTCTTACACTTTCATTTCATTGCTGTTTATTTGTAACAGAGTGCTTCTTGTATTATACGTTCGTTCTTTTATTTAATTAAGGATTCGTTGTTATTTTTCGATGACCAAATTCAATTCTCTTGTTCTTCATGGATTTCATTTGACTGTACGTACGTTTGAATCTTAATCTTACCTTTGAAAATACGTTGCTGTCGAAAGAGAGAACTTTTACTGGTTTGATTTTGGGTTTCTGGAACTGTTTTTGTTGTTGTTGCTGCTGCTAAGTGTTTTTAAGACTGTTTATTAGGTGTTTTGAAATGTTGTGAAATTGATTTTAAAAGTAATTTTTGTATAGAAATATATTAAAATAATATTTTTATATTTTTTTTTTTAAAATCATTTTTCAACACCAAATTTTTTAATTTAAAATAAAAAATATTTTTTTAAAAATATTTTTAAAACACAATACTAAACAAAAACTTAATATGAAAATAAGTTGAAAAATGAGTTTCCATGTCAGAAACCCACCAACTCTAATTTTTCGACCGTCACTGATGACCATATTCTGGGGGAAAATTAGGCTTATTTTCTTTCAAATTAAATATTTGTCCATCTCTAATTAAAGAAAAAAATTTAAATTAATTATTTTTGATGTTTTTAGATCATTTTCATGTGCTGATATTAATTTTTTTTTTATCAAATGTAAGTATAAATAAAAAATCGAAGAATAAAACAAGTTGCGAACAACAAAGTTAAAGAAACCTAAAAGAGAAAAGACACCTCAAGGGAACACACTCTCGAGGAGCAAACTAAGGAGAAACCAAAACAAGAAGCATCATATCCGCGCGCAATCCAACTAAGAAGCTGGCAGGCTAGGAAACAAGCAAAAAACAAGAACTAAAAGAAATACAATAGCTATATGAAGAAACAATAAGATCTCACAATCTAAGCAAAGGCCAGCAGCACACGCTATAGATGAAGCAGCCACACATCAACCTAACAAACAACCCAGCAAAGCAAGCAAGGATATACTTTTCAATCTTAGACACTTCTAAGTTTTCTTATCCACTGTCTCCCCCTCTACAATTTCATGATTCAATATTGACTTTTTATTTTTATTTTTTTCAATTTTATTAAGTTTAATAGTATTTAATTTTTTACTTAGTTTATGAATAAGATTTTAACATTTTTTAAAATAATAGATAAATTACAATAACCTTATAAAAAAAATCAACATCCTCAATATAATAATAAAAAAATCATTATTTCAAAACGGCTATATAAAGTTATAAACCATAAAAAATATAGAGAAGGGATATGAACATAAACATAAATGAAAAAAGTATTTTTTTAAAAACATATATAGAAAAAGAAGTAATTTACAAGAAAAACATAAAAAAGAAAAAAAAAAAGAGGTGAAGCGTTGTGAGCTCGGGAAGTCAAGAAAGTGATCGTGCGCGGCCTGAATATCCAGCGTTTTGATTATAATATTGGTTGATTTTGAAAATATTTTTTTGTTCAAAAATATATTAAAATTATATTTTTTTATTTTTAAAAAATTATTTTTGATATCAACACATCAAAATGATCTAAAAATACTAAATTTTATTAATTTAAATTTAAAAATAAAAATTTTTAATTTTTTTGAAAAAACACTCTCAAACATCCCAGTGGTCCTTTTTGTTTTAAAATTAATCGTTATTAAAAAAAAAATAGTGGTGCTTGTATCGTGGAAATGACAGGTGACAAACCACATGTTTAATAAAAAAAAAGGAGTGCTTCTAATTAACAAAACAAGCCCGTGCATGAGCCTAGGCTTCAAGATCTAGACACACCTAGGCCTTTTTTTAATTTAGGCTAGTCTCAGGTAAGTTATCAATTTGATATATTTTGTTTCAATTAAAAAAAACAAAATAAATTAGAATAAGTTTTATCGATCAGATGCTCAATTTATTTTAGAAATTTTGTCCGAAATGTTTCAATTTCTCTTTTTTTTTCGTTTCATTCCAGCCAAATAGTATTTTATTAAAATAATTAATAATTTTATAATATTAATTATATCTCTTAATCTGACGGTTAGATTGCAATGAAATTTCATGAGGAGTCTCTCGACTTATTTATATATATTATATTAAAATTTCAGAGCAATCAGAGAATATAACGACCTTGCAAGTTTGATGATGATATTCTCGTAATATTATCTAGGTTCATAATTTTGTTTAGAAAAATTATTTTATTGTGTCTGTTTTTAGATTATTTTTTCTCAATTTTATTATTGAACAATGAGTTTATTATGAATTGAACATCATAATTTACTTTATTTAAGGTTATCATGGTTTTATAACGCAAGTCACACATTTAAAATGTTACCCGAGTTGATCCAATATATCATAGTTTCAATATTTTTTAAGATAAACTTGTTATTTTTTAGTTAAACTATATTTTATCAATTTTTCATGTTATCTTTGAACTCATCAAGTCAATCGAGTTATATCAGTTCAACTTTAATTTTTTTACTTATGTTTGAAATTTAAATTACACAATTCGAAATAATTATATTTTTGAATTTGAACTATTTTTTTGTTGAATTAATATATTTAATTATATATATATAAACATATACAGTACAACCCCGAAACAGAACATCAAAACGTTACGAAATCAATACATTCCGTTTCAATTAAAAAATGAAACACCAATCGAAACGAAATTGACAATCTTAGTCTCACGTGTCAAGTTTTCTTTTTTAAAAATTGTTTTTCAAATAATATGTATTTTTTTTTATTAAATTAAATTAAAAAATCAATGTTATTGAGTTGAATAAGGTTTAACACCTAACTAATCAAATATGTCATTATCTTATACTTAGGAGTTTTTTTTTAATATACATTAAATTTTAAATTTATAATAAAAATTATACTATTTAAAACTAGTAGAACTCATCACAAAAAAGACCTTTTTTTTTTTTTATTTTTTAAAAAAACTTGAAATTCGCCTTTGAAATCAACGTCATATATTCAACCAAAATAAAATCTTTTACAAGTTAAAATAAAAAATAAAATTCACATCTCTTTTATCAACCCTAGAATCCAAGGTTAAGTGCGTGGGCCCTCTAAAAATAATAATGCAAACAAAATAAAAAATCCCTGGGTTGAACTTGCTAGAAAATAGTCGCCGACGAGAAGAGAAAATGGTAAGGACGAGGTTGGCATGGTTCATAGTGGGGTTTTCGGTATCGGCAGCAGCAATCTCACAATTCACTTGGAGAGACCTTTCCAATGAAAGATATGCCCTTTCTTATAATGTATTATTCCTTTCTCCTTCTCCTTTTTTATTTTTTCATTATTGGTTTTCTCCATCTTCTCTTCTTTAATTATTCTTTTTTCTTTTGGTTACACAGATGAACCAGAAATTTGAGGACCTTGAAGCTAGAGTCCTGAATCTGGAGTCTATTTCTCCCCAGAATCCTAATCAAACTACCCAGGTTTGTTTGTGATTCTATCTTAGTTTTCTTTTATTCTAATCAATTTGTCAAATTGAATAATTATTACCCTCTTGTAAAAAAGCAAATTGATGGGCTTTCTCTGTGTATTATTGTGAAGTATGATGAAGTGAAAAATGTGTTTAATTATATAACTAATAGCATTGATTTGGGATTACAAAGATGCTAAAACACTGGTTGTTTGTAGCATTAATACACTGCAATTATCTTGAGTAGTTAAGAGCTTGATTAGTACAATTGCAATGTGCTTTGTCTGGTTTGAGAAACGGGATTCTTTGTCTCGTATCGGGGTAAGTACACATGCTTTACCAATAGCTTTAATGGGAATACGGTGGAAGTCCACCTCATGGATCAGGGTTTGGGTTTAATTTAAGAGCATAAACAATATTCCTACCGATACTAATAGCAAGTAGAATGGATGATGATGATTATGATTATGATTTTGACTTCGATGCTAGAAACTTGATTAAGCTGAACTGTTTTATGTTGTTTAGACTCTCCATTCAGTTCACTGGTTTTCAATGAAATATTGCAATGCTAGATCATTCTCTATAGCCCTAGCCCATATCATTTTCAGTCAACCCTCAACCTGAAAAAAAAGAGAAGGTAAATCAAGTTTTGATGATCACCTTCTCTGCTTGGTATCCATAGTCAATGTTGTGCGTATCCAAAGCATCTTTAAAAAAAACAATTTTTAGGCTGTCCTCGGCAGGTGCCCCCTTCCGCCTTCTCATGGGTGCTCTTGTTTCTTATCCAGCCTTTTCTTTTGTTAACAAACTTCCATTTTAGCCTTCCTACCTTTGATACACTCCATGCTTATGCCTGTTTCCACTGCACAACACTTGCTGCCATGAAGCATGGTTTGCCTAGCCACACTTGCATAACATTTACCAACCTACTCTATAGTTTTTATTTGTATAACAGTCTAATTTTGCTTACCTATTTCAACCACTCTGCCTTGGTTCTATGGGTAATATGTTCCTCAGTGTTCCCTTCTTTTCAATGATAGACCTAATTATCAGAAATGGTTGCAGTCTAGACCCTCTACTTTGTCAATACTAACAATGTACTGTGTTATTGATTTTACAATGCATATACCTCATCATCTTAAGCTCTGTGCTGTTTATCCTTGACATCCTTAAGTCAATATGAGCATCATTTAGCAGTACAAAAATCCTCAAGTTCATGTTCTTGCTTTGTGTTGCCCCACTTTTCCCTGTCATCTTAAAGGGGAAGAAGAATTTCTAGTTGATTGGCTATTGTTGCCCTTTCTATTTTGTCATAGGGAAAAGTACTAATAAAGTCATTTTTGAAAAATATATGACCATTAAATTAAACCAACAAGTTCATCTTTATAATTTATCTACCAAGAAACGTTCCTATTTAATTAAAATACATATATTACCTCCCACTCCCACATGTATCTAAAACATTTACCATTCAAGTGGGTGTTATTTCTTTTTTTAGTTTTAGATATTTAATTTTGCTCTCTTGTAAAATAGTTTATACTTTATACTAGTCAGGTGTTTGGGCTCTAGTGTGGGCGGACAAAGAATTCTTTTTTGCAAGCATTGTCAATGAGTTTTTCCAAAAACAAAATTAATTTGCGAAAATCGAAAAGTTGATGTGTGCTGAATAAAATATATCAAGAATTATATATGCTAATAAAAGTTAAAAAAGTTGTTTACTAGTCAGATTAAGTCAGTAAGTTAAGACAGAAAATGTTTATTAAGATAAAAATGCATATGAAGATATCTGATCTTATCATACGGGGAGCTCTTCCAAAAATTGTTGTTTTATTATACAACAATAAAATTATTCTTGTAAAAATAATAATAATTTTAACTGTTGAAAAAGATAATAATTTTCTATATATTTTTTCCTTTTCTTATTAATATATATTTTTTGTCCTGGGTTCTTAATACGATAAAAACCAAAAGTAAGTAAAATAAATATAAAAAAATCTAGATGATTTAAAATAAAGATACAAAAATATTTCTTTAATTAAAACCCCATTATCTCATTAATGTGCTTCATTATTTGGCTCTTCTTTTCATCAAAATATTTGTTTTTTTAGACTAAAAATTCAAATATTATTATGATTATGAAAGTGAAAAGTAAAAACTGTATGTTTCATATTTTGTAAATTATAGTTTTAAAAAAGAAAAACAAATCTTATTTCCAAGAAATATAAACATTAAACTTTTAAATATAACGCTCGGATATTTGGAAGAAAAATGTACTTGGTGGTCCTCAAAAAGTATAATAGACTTAGTGGTCATTTATTTCTTAAAAGTGAACCTATTTATAGCTTTTTTTCATCATCATGTTATTTGCACTTCACTTTTGAGAGTAGAGTTGTTTACTGATTGCTTTCCCTCATCTTTTTAATCAATGGCAGGTTGACAGTTAGGTTTTGCCATGATCCCGTCGTGGACCAGATAAACTTTTCATGCTGCTGTTAATTCCTCTGAGTTTACTGTAATCATCTTCTTGGAAGAGGTTCAACTTCGAAATAAATATTATTACACTTTGATCCCCAACTTATCTGCAATTGTATTCTAATGTTGTTTTCGATGAATGCTCGGAGTGAAGGAATTATTAGCAGTCGCTGCTAATAGATGCCATGCATGCCCACGGAACAAGCCCAGGCCTTTTCTTTTTATAAAACATAATGGAGCTTCTTCATAAATAAGCTGCTGTATTTGTGATAGCTAAAATTATTTTTTTTTATCTGAAAGAAAAAAGTAAGCAGTCCATTCAATTCCTTGCTGCAATCCCCTGGAAATGAACCTACGAAGTAACTGGTTTTTCAGTAATTTGGCAAGTCAGAATCCCCCTACGCAGCTAACCATTGGTTTGTTTGTTGAGATTACACTCCTCTGCCTCTGGGCTTTCCCTAATATAATAACTGAAGCAGCCAGCCTAAATTACAGACATTGCAAACAACACTCCTTGCAGCCCAGCGCCGCTTGTACACGTTCACCTCTGTCTGAAAGATCCGAACTTTGAGGGCGACAACAACCTTGGATCGAGGTTTCGTTTTAATGGGATGGTGGGGGGAGGATGTTGCTGGCAAGCTCTTCATTCAACTTCACTGGAAGCAGGGGCATCTGCTTCATTGTCTCTGGCATGTCGTTTAAGCTGCACAACTCACTGAAATTAGAAACACGATTGTCGTAGAATACAGACCAGCTTCTAAAACTACTTGATGCAGAGATTTTTGGTTAGGAGTGTAGTTGAGGTTGTTTTTAAAATTATTTTTTGTTAAAAAATGTATTAAAATAATATTTTTTTTTAAAAAAAAATTATTTTTGACATCATCGCATGAAAATGATCTAAAAACATCATTTTTTTTTTAATTTTTCAAAAATATTTTTGAAACGATGCAGTGTCAAACCCAGTCTATATTGTCGTAGAATTCAGACCAGCTTGTAAAATTACTTGAAGCAGGGATTCTAAACCCCAAACACGGATTAACAAATTTCAGCGGCATATGATTGAAAGCCACCGCAAAGCCTTTTGCAGTAATAAAAACAACCACCAGTTACTTTACCATGCAAGTTTAATGAAGTGCACTTGTTAGAAGATACCAGATGGTCACAAGATATGATTGCAAGCACAAAGTATGGCATGTAGCAAGATAATCTCTGTCGATGATAAATTAAGGAGGTAAGAACATACTCATTCAAGAGAGCAAGGATATTCTCCCGACTTTGGCATAGAAGATTGATATTATCATGTATCTGCAACAAAGAAAATAGATATTAGCATGTATCAGAAAAAAAAACAATTAAATGAAGAGTGCTGGCGACAGTTTTCACAAATCATATTGTGTGGATCAGACAAACAACGGAATGGGATCATCTAAAAGGATCTCCAAAGTCATAGCAGTAACAGGTGAATATCTATCTTATAATGTGATAACACAGCAATATATTTAATTACTCCCTGGTACCTCAGCAGCTATCATGGTTCTGACCCAACAGAACAACAATCATTTATGCACAATGATCTCTATAGATGACAAGTAATCCCTTCCAATTTGCACAGTTGCACTACAACGAAGCAGAATGTGACCAATAAATATTAAGGAACCATCTCACCTAAAAGCTTAAAACCCAAGAATATGATTTATATTATTCTCTAACACCCCTCCTCAAGTGAAAGCTATTTGGACTTGAAACTTGCACAGACCCACATTACCTTGTGCTTGTTTTTTATCAAATAGAATGAGGGTAGCGGGATTTGAACTCGTGACCGTTGGGTCAACAAGACTCTGATACCATGTTAAAGAACCATCTCACCTAAAAGCTTAAGCTATTAAATGAGATCCCAAAATATAATTTATATTATTCTCTAACAATAAAAACAATCCATTGCAACATTCATAGGATCCAAATGGTCAATTTTAGCAAAATGGACAGCAACCCACATAAATAGAAATTAGATTCTCTCAAAATTCAACAATCTCATCACAAGTCACCAGGGCACACTTTGATGTTGACCACAAACACTATTACTTCAAGTTCAACCCCTAGGCAGAAGAGATTTAACTGAAACAATTTCAAATAACAAAAACCCTACTGATCCCATGATCCTTTACGCTGCAATTCATGATGCACAAGCAGGTGGTAAGAAAATAAAAAACAAAAAAAAAAAACACTAAAACAAGAGTAGTAAATGACAGCAATGGTTGTTGAGAACAAAACACAATACTAAAAATCTCATGCAATGCGACTGGTTGGCACTGATTTGGTCAAGTTTCTATATATCACCTGAAAACCTGCAAAATTTGAGGAAATTTGATTCAAGATTTGAGCATTTTTCTCAAGAAGTTCTCCTGTTGCCCCACCAATATCTGCAAATGACACATTACCAGTAAGGAAAAAAAACAATGATGAACATAAATAGAAAAATAGAACATATTACCCATGGTTGTTAATAACAATTTAATAGCGCATGCTTATCATTCATGTCTTTAAGCTCTGCAAACTCAACCACTACTTACACAGAAGTATAATCAATACCTATGCATTTCTGTACCATACAGGATTAGCATTGGTTGGGAAAGCAAAGTCTTATTCTGTAATTATTAAACCCCGTGGTTGCATTATGTTGCAATTTATGTCCCAGGAAGCATGTAACTAAGGGAGGAGGTAAACTTGCCTAAATCCTCCAACCTTGTGACATAAATGAGCGGAAGTGAGCAGGACAATGGATGCACTTACCTCAAAACAATGCTATCAGCGTTCTTTTATTATTATTTCCTGTAGCTAGTGATATTAGAGAAACCTGCAAAGCATGTTGGCCCTAGCTTGAAGGCTTTTTAACTAACTGACAACCAACCAATTGCTAATTCCTCTTGGTAGGGCATTCACTATCTTGAACTCTTTTGTCATCTCAGAAAATTCAAGATCATATGAATGCAGATAGCAAAACTTGATTTTGAATCATATCACTCGGCTGATTGGATGCTGTACATAGCAGTTTTAGAAATTTGAGGATCATATAAAACTGGTGGATGACTCCTACCATCAATAATGTTAATTAGAGGAAAAAGCAGAAGGCTAAATTTCTTATACACCAATAGCCAACAGGACAAGGAGTGAACGGTCCAACCAAATAAGGAAGCAGCCAAATAAAGCGATTGAGGTTCCACATACATCTAAATTCCACATTTTTTCCAAAATTTACACAGCATTAGTAACTGGAACAACTAAAACATCATAGCACATCCAAATTAGTTTGTGCATTTCCAATCATGAAATCTCCATGATTTTGTGATTATAATTGGTCATTATGGGAAAATATCAAATTCCAAAATTAGTAGCACTCAGCAAAATTGTACTAGTTAATAAAAAATGAGCTATCCTAACTAGCACCATCAGTTTGGAAGAGCATAACAAATGAATATGAATAGTATTTGTATGTTGTGTACTTTTCTATGTTCCTAATTTATCCAAAACCAAACTAACCTTTGTAAGAAACCCCATCATCATTGTCTATGGGGATCATTGGTGGAGCATAGGAAGGACCGTTGGGACGAGTTGTCAGGTGAGATGATGACTTTGTTGAAGAATCTGTTGCCTTTTCCTGTGAAAAATACATCAATGTTACATGGGTTTTTGGATAACAAAAACACAGAATAGTATACATAAATAAAATTAATAGAACAATAATTGGTAAAAATCATTCATCACGTTGAGGGGGTGAGATGGAAGACAACCAGAACCTTTATATGAAATTCACACAACAGCCCCATCACCATCCCAAGACAAAGAAACAATAGAATACACTATTGCAGAGCACAAAGCAGTCATGACTGTTTTTATGACTATAATTCCACATACACACCTTAAATAAATGACCATTGACCGTCTCAAACCCATGCAAATGACTCAAACTTTTCCAACAATCAAAATTCTAGGTACATGTTTTATGCAGCCATTCAACAAATGGGTGCTTCAAAATACTCATGGCTAAATGTGTGCAACATAAGATGTGGATATATAAATTTATCGGCAACGAGTACCACTAAATTTTGGTCTCTCTAGGAATAATCATCGTAGCTCCAACCTAAGGGCTAGTTCTCTTTTTGTTAAACTAAAGAAAGAGAGAGGTACTCCCTTCACTGATAAGCCTGAACGCCTACTTTATGATTAGTAATGGCCTTGATAGTTTTATACTTGGTGGCAGAGAATAACTTAGCAAGCCAAGGACCTTGCAATTTTCATTAGACTGATAAGGTAGGCCTACCAATGAACTTTTCCAACTATCAAGAATGGTATAAAAAAGTCAACAAACTGACTCAAGAGCTCTTTCTCTACCCACCCAAATCAGGTCTTAAGATAATCAGGCAGATTTCTCATGGCTTTGGTGGAATTATAAGTCAAGGAATTAATCCCTTCTTGCATGCTCTGGAGTGACCGAATGGCTGAATCAGCTACACAGAACAAATCATGTGACTAGAAAATATACCGTGTTACTAGGCTACCACATAGTTCTGTTGAAATTGATGAAATATGTAACTCTCTCAATCTTTAATGAAATTGTTTGTTTATGTAAATATGCTGCTATGCATGGACACAAATGCAATGCTTGTTCCAGTGCTAGGGGTTATGTTTTCCACAAATTTTCTAGCCAGTACGTTTATATCTTCTGCATTCTAATGCCAGCATTGCTAGTCAATTAAATACAGCACAAAACTGTATTTGAAGGTTAGAGCATACCTTTCTATCCTTATTTTTCCTTGCCGAATGATCTTCTTTCCTTCTCTTCCCATTTTCCTTTTTCTGAAAATACAAATATATAGCCAGTTAGACTACTTAATACACATGACATACTAAATGTAGCATATCTTTTATGCTTGCACGAATCTACTTTGGCCATCAATCACATTAAAGAAAGAGTTATAAATATATACCTTTTTAAGGAAAAAACAACTTTAGAAAATAAAAGAGAAGAATAAAAAAAGGGATAAGCCATCCTTCAAGAGAGGTTACACAAACATGGGACAATGCCATGAATCAAATATCAACCATGAATGACAATTTCCTTAATAAACCTCTCACATAGATCCCATGCTTCTCATCATTCACAAATCAATCCATCGTATACAGACTCAAACTCTTTCCAGGTAATCCATCTCACAATTTTATTTGTCATACCAAGTTTCTATTTAGGGATGTCCGAAAGTTCTGTCCATTTTCCAAAAGTAGCACAAGGAAAGATATGATTTGCAATCTTAACCTCGATTATTTAATTAATTACAGATCTATTTCAAAATATATGGACTTCTATATTTCCAAAGTTCTTGAGAATATTCACAGGGGACAATGCAATAAATGATAATTTGATAAATAGTTAAAAATTCAATTGTGGATGAACAAAATGGGATGGAGGGGTATATGTTTTTAGTATCGACCTGGAAAAAAAGAGAGGAGATTACATAATGAGTAACATCAAAGAAAATTACAATGAAAAATGCAATGTGTCAAATATTCCATAAAACCCTTGAGAACTGTTTCTACAGATGCTAGTCATTAAAACCCTTGAGACCAATCTACAGATGCAAGTCATTAAAACCCCTGAGACCAGTTTCTACAGGTGCAAATCACTAAAACCCTTGAGACCATATAAGTGATGCAGTTATCCTCGTACTGCTTTTTTCTTTCAAAATTCTTTCATTCATTGGTCTAGTTGTATTCGAGAGCCCTTAGCCACTAACATGACCCACCATCCTTGAAACAGAGTCCAATTGGATTGCAACTTACATAGTTGAAGAACGGAACCTGTTGATCGAAGACATGAGCCTAACAACACATCCCAGGTCCACTCCCTTTCCACTAAACCAATCTAGAGGGTGGCAGGGGGAGGCAAAAATCACCCCATATAGATATCTTCCAATATTTCAATAGTTTTAATTTTTTAATCTCCCATAAATAAAGGGATCCTACCTCTGTAATACCCCTCACACTCCAATAAGGCATGAGTGCATCTAAGTATATTACTGACTCAACAATCATGTACGTTTTTTAAAATGAGACCAAATTATTCATCATTGAATATTTATGCAAACAAGATCCCAGAAATAGGTACAAACATTTTCAAATTAATTGGATGCATCCTTCTTTTTGCCAGATATTGTGTTATCTTTCAACCCATTAAGCGGACCTAACCACAACAAAAATAGCAAACTAGTTAAAACCCCGTCTCAAACTAGAAAAGCTAACATCAAAAGTCAATTTCACCCCCCAAAATACCCAAATGCATATGATATTTTTTCTCCTTCCAACTTAAATAATGTATTAAAGATAAAAAAAAACTAAAAACTAATATGGCTCCTTCATGGGAAAAACAAAAAACCTCTATTGTTGGTTTTACCAGAACCTACCACAACTTCACTCATTTTCTCTTCTTCAAAACAAAACTAATATTTTTCATTTTATTGCCTCAGCATTATAGGAAAACAAATCATTTCCTATTAGAGGTGAAACTAACTAGATGGGGCTTATCCAGGTCCAATTTGTTGAAGGGAGTTTGCATGCAATCATTTGATGTCTTAAACTGGTAGTGTTTTAATCCATCCATGCTAAATCCAAACCCTTGAATGTTAATCTCTTCGCAAATTGATTAGTACAAGTATTATATTATATGCCTTTCTGAGCCGAACCATTGACATTCATTAACTTGATTTTATTACCAGCATAACTGTTAGTCCAACAGGATTGCTTTACCAATCAAAGACTATTATTATGTTTAAAGCAGGGATCTGGTTTAGCCAGCATCTCTAAATTAGGTGGCAGTTGTTTTGACTCGAAAACAGGACATTAACATTAGATTGTTGATATAATCAACCTTAAAAGTGAAATTAGTTTTAAACATCTAGCATTGAAATTGATATTATCAGTCATTTTAAACCACAGAATAGCACTTACAGTCATCCACCTACAGCGCATCGCCACATCTCGAACCGTTTTGTCCTTTAACTTCATCGCAATCTTAGCATACCGGACTAAGTTTGATTCTGATGCATACCTGCAAAGAAAAATAATTTATAACACCCATTCTCATTTAAACTAATAATTAAATTTAAAATTAATAATAAAACAAAAAAATATATATAGAAAGAAAGCTTACTTGGAGAGCAAATCGTCGAGAATTGACTGTTCATCGGGACTCCATTCGACGGAAATACCAGGATCGTGCCTCAAAGACGACAGCGTTTTGGAATTCACGGCTCCTCCAGTTGAGAAGTTGTTAGAATTACTATTATTGTTGGTCGAATTCACAGGAACGCCATTCGCCGTTGACGGAGGTTTCTGAGACGCCGTGGCTTCCTGATTATTGTTGTTGTTATTATCATTATTATTATTTGCACTAACAGCCATCACCATTAACAACCAATCGAAGAAACAAACTGATAACACAAAAACCACTGCCTCTCCGTATCTCTATCTCTATCTCTATCTCTGTATCATTCAATGCACGCACAGAGTGACACACAGTCTCTCCACCAAGACAATTGGCTATAAATCGGCGTGCATGTGGTGGTAGAGCGGAGGAATGGAATCGTAGTAGTGATTATAATAGTGGAGGATTCTGAGGTTCTCGTGGTTGCTCGAAAATGGAATCTCTCTGGATTTTGGGTATTCAACGCTTTGAGAAGAGAGTAGCTGTTTTCTTCCTTTTTTTTCTCCCTTTTTATAGCTCGGATAATAATGATGATGATAAGGATAACAAAAAATTATTTTGAAGTGCCGTAATCCTATGTCTTTCTCATTTTAAAATTATATTTTATTAATACTAAATTTAAACTCCGATAGAAAATATTAGGACTAAAATCATTTATTTTTTAATAAATTTTCCCTGGAAAAATATTCCATATGTGGCTTGGTTTTTTCTTTCGAATATCTAGGAAAAAAGGACTATAAGAGATGATATGTAATTTTTAATAGTTTGACTTTTTATAATATCAAGTTAATGATTGCCTTTTTTTTTGTTTTTTATTTTCTATTTATTTATTTTTAATTATAATAATATCTTATGTTTCATCATCATCATCATATTTTTTTTTATTGTTAATGCTATAACATAAAGTTCTGTTTATCATGGCATTTCAAAGCGTTTTTTTTTAAATAATTTTTTTATATTAAATTAAAATCTTTACTTATATATATATATATATATATATATATATATGTCTTTATTTTTTTTTAAAATTTACTTTGATATCCTTATATATGTTTTTTTAATGAAGAATTCCTTACTTGAAAGTAATTTTCCATCATATTTTATAATAAATATAATTTATCATGCTTTATTTTCAATAAAGTTCCTCCATGTCAAATTGTAAACTTTGTCAAAGATATATGATATTATAGAAACAAAAATTCAATAAAATCTATAAAAAAATATTTAAATGAATACCGATTTAAATGCACTTGATTTTTGCATTTTTTATAACTTGACATATGAGGATTTAAAAGAGAAAAAAAATGCAAGAACTAAATTATATTTTTTATACAATATGGTGGTAAAAAAACTTTTGATTAGATATTTCTTAAGAAAAAAATAAAATGCAAGAACTAAAGTATTTTTAGCACGACACACACAAAAAAAAAAAACGAACCAAATGAATATCCATGAAAATGTCATGCTGTAGTAACATGGCATACATGTCAATTTTTAATAATGTTAATACTAATATCAACTAAAAAATATAATAATGACAAAACAATAAAGAGAAACCTCTTAAATAGAAAAACTCTAACTTGGTTGTAGAACCTCCTATCTTTATCCATAAGACCTTCTACGAATATCAAATTAAGACATCATTTATAGATAAAATAAGATTTATCTCCCTGCAAAATTAAAAGAAAAATGTAAAATATATGGGGAAAGTATTGTATATATGTTTTGGATTACTATGGATTATAATGATAAATTTATGATTTTTCCCTTAAAAAGTCAAAAAGAACAATTTAATAATAATAAAATAAAAAAGAGTATAATAGTCTTTTCATTTTGTTCATTTGTCGTTTAGAATTGTTTAGGGCATCTTGGTCTTTTTATTATTTTTGCACATTAAAATCACTTTATTGACCTTAAAAGACATAATAATAATAATAATAATAATAATAATAATAATAATAATAATAATAATAATAATAATAATAATAATAATAATCGAGGAGCTTTTTTAGTATTTCATTTTTTTTGTTAATGTAGTTTTTAATTGCTCTTGAAATAAATTTCTTAAAACTTTATTACAGGGGTTTATTCATCATTTCACACTGTTTTTTTTCATAATAATATTTTGGTTCAAGAAGCAAAATGGTATTTTCATAAATAGAAAAAATTGTTAACGTGTACAACTAACTCCAATGGTCAAAATTGATCATTTGCCTTGTCATTTAACTTGTCTCGACCTTCTTTTCTTCCCTATACGGCTTATGTGATCAACATACCTCCAATGTGATGTCAATAGTTTTATCTATAGATAGATGCAATTTTAGTTTTGGTAATTACATGATTCACCTTTGTACTCTTTCGATTATTTTATTATATCACCTTTACTTTTATTTTTTTATTGGATCCTTTAATTCTTTGTTTTTTGCTTAACATGATCCTTCTGATTACTTCCTAGTTAATTTTCTAGTGAAAAATGGCTTATGACAGGACATGTTAGCTAAAATCAAAATGGATAAAAAAACAAAAGAATAATAAATCATATGATTTTTTTAAATATATATATATATATATATATATATATATATGAAATAGTAATAAAAAAAACATTTCTTTCTCCTTTGATCTTCTCATCATCACATCCATGATTTTTTTATTGCCAATTTATAGCCACCATCTTTCCTAATTTTCTTGTCTTTAAAAAATCCCCTAATTCTCAATTCTCTCTATCCTCATCCTTTTCAATACAAGACTTATAGTCACCACTTGCTTTGCTAACACCGTAGCCACCTACTATGCATGCCCTTCATCTATCATCATTCATAGGCTGCATCATGAATTAATGGATGAACTTTTATATTAAAAAAGTTTTTTTAGGATCAACTACGTGTTAGGCTTAAGTGCCTATGGATCTAACACTCTATCATACCTAACCCCCTTAGGCTTGGCTACACCTTAGACTCAAACATTTGTGGGTATAACACATTGTAAAACCTAATCCCTCTAGACTCGACTATGTTTCTAGCATAAATACTTGTGGCCCTGGCAAGGTTCCACACCTAGTATATTTGAGTTTGGCTACGCACTAGGCCCCAAATCTATGGGTCTATAACCTTTTCGAGACTAATCATATTGGGGTTTGCTACGTGTCAAGACCAAGCACCTTACCTCTTCAGGTGACTCTTCTAAAAAATCTTCTACAATCTCCTTAGCCACTACAACAAACACAATAGACTCCTCATAAATCTCCTTATCAAATTCCCTGTGACTTATTATGTTAAAGCCCTTCTTCTTTCACTTTACTCTTCTTTTGACTATTATCATTAGACCTTGGAGGTAATCTAATGAGTTGGATTTTTTTACCTTGAAAATAAAATGAGCAAGAATTTGATCGCCCAAAGATTGTAACGTCCAAATCATACAACTAAGGTCTACCCAAAATGACGTGCCCTACATCCATTAGAATGACATCACACCAAATTTCATCATGATAGTCCAAGATTTTTATGGGAAAAACACATCTCTCTTTGACCGCTATTGATGTATCATTAACCTGGGACACACTATAGGATTTAGGGTATGGAATAGACTTTAAGCCTAAGCGGGATACACTACTCGAGGAAATTGCATTAATGCAACTATTGCTGTCTATGATGATCTTACACCCTTTGTCTCCTCATTTAATGTAAGTGTAAAAAAATAGCAATTCTTCTCCAATCCCCAATCCCTTTAGGCTATATTAAAGCGCATCTAACTCCGCTTAACCTGGTTGTCTCCCTTAGAAGGGATATAAACCTAACACATCCTAGCAAGTTGGACTCATCCTCCTCATCATTTAGATCCTGAAAATCATCAGGATTGGGTTCATATATCTTATCATCACAATCATCTTCTCCACCCATATCTTCTTGCCCCTTGATAAACAGGGTCCTATTAGGGCAACTAGAGGAAACATGACCAAAACCCTAACACTTAAAATACTGAATTCTTGAGGTTATCTTAGATGCTTCATGAAAAATACCCTTACCCTTGTCGTCTCTAGGTATCTGGGAAACCAAAGGATTGAGTTTATGAGGTGAGACACCCAATATGGAGTTATTACTTCCAGGTTGAGATCTAGAAGGGATACTACGAGTGTCCTAACATCTCGTCCACTAGCGTTTTGTGACCAAGTCATAATCTTGTACCAAGGTATAAGCTTCATCAAGGGTGGAAACACCTCTAAGCACAACCTCTCTTCTAAGGTCATCGTTTAAGCCTTTTTGAAATCTACTCAAGGTCATCACTTCATCCTCCCTAATTGCACACCTCATTCTATACTCATCAAATTATGCCACATATTCATTGGCAGACTTGCCTCCTTGTTTCAAGTTATTCCACTAGTCCAAAAGATTTCCTCTATATGAACGAGGAAAGTACTTCTCTTTTAACTTAGTCATTTCAACCCAATCAGTAATAGGGGGTTGACCTCTCTTAATTAAAGACTTTTTTACACTTTCTCAATAGAGCTTAACGGTCCCACTAAGTTTCATCTTTGCAAATCTCACCCTCTTATTCTCAGATAGATTATACCAGCTAAAGAATTGATCCATGTCACGAACCCATCTATCAAAGATCCACGGGTCAAGTTGACCCATAAAAGTTGGGGCTTCTACCTTGATGTGCCTCATGACTCACTCATTAGGGTCATCGTAATCGTGATGACTTTGATTATGGTTGTATTGATGGTTCCTAAGATGAACTGGTCTTTAACGGTAATCATTGGAACGCTCACTATCGTTAGGGTCATCAAAGTCATTATGACCCTGGTGTTGGTTATGGTGGCAGTTCCTACGAGGAACTGGTCTTTGAGGATTTCTATGATTGTCATTAGAATGCTCACTCTCACTAGACTGTCTTACTTGCAAAGTTTCTATGGACTCCATCCTCCCAAAAAGATTGTTAATTTGATTGGACATGTTGCTCACTTCCGTTCACATGAGATGTAATTGTTCTTGAATATCTCTAAGAACATTACTATAGTTTGGGTCCATGGTAGCTATGACTTCTAGATTGTTTACTAGACGACCACTACGTAAATGCATGCAAAACTAGTCCTAAGACTAATATCACAAATAATTCTTGCAAGTAAAAACACAAAATAAAATTATAGCTATATATATATATATATATATATATATATATATATATATATTTCTTGGAGACTAAGTAATAACATATTAAACCAGGAAAATTCACAAGCAAGCAATGTAAGTCCTCTAAATGCACACAAGTGATTCAAACACAATGTTTTAGTTTTTCCATGAATTTAACTAAGCTCCACAATTAATAAAAAATATCAAGTACTCAATGTTAATAAAGAAGCTCAAAATTAAGGTAATTAAACTTGTGAGGTGAATTTTGTAGCTTATTTATGGGCAAGCACAAGGAATAATATTAATGTTAAATCTTTATCAACAAGTGTAAGAGCATACTAGGAACGATGATATTCAATGGGTAAAATTTTTGACCAGGTGATGTGGTAGTGAGGTTGGCGTGGCAGGTGGCGTGGACTGATGTGTCTGCTGACTCAGATGTTGTCCTGGATGATGTGGCGATGACGCAAATCCTGTGTAGGGCTGACGTGTATGATGACTTAGATGCTTGTTGGATGACGTGGTCGGTGGCGTGGCTCCTGTTTAGGGTTGACGTGTCACTAACATGGCAGAGTTACTTATTTTTAAAAAGTTGTTGCTTTCTTCTGTTGCCTTCACGGTGTCGTCTGACTGTCTTCTGCCTATCTTCAACTCGACGGCGATGGGGCTTCGTGCTTCTGCTTGGGTCCAGCGGTGCGAGAGAAGGGGTTATGGCGTTGTGTTCTATGGCGTCACCATCTGTGATGAGCTTGTGGATTGTGCCGTTGACGCTGCTGAAGGCGAGGGCGCCATGGATGGTGGCGTTGCGACGGGTGTTGCTGCTGAAGTGAGAACCAATGGTGGTTGCAGTGGATGGGTTGCCGAGGACGCTGCGGATAAGGACTTGCTGTGCCGAGGGCGTCGTTGCTGGAGTTGTTGTCGATGAACAGTACTGAAGAACAACATTTTTTTTTGTAATCTGAACAGTAAAAGTTGTTTTTTAGTATTTTTTTATTGAATTTGAACAGTACGAGTTTTTTTTTATCAAACCGGATCTAATCATTTCTTTTTTTTTCTTTTGTTCACTTGATCTTTGTAACTTTAATTGGTCCTCCCTGACCTGTTGTGGATTCAAGGGCAAAAGAATAATAGGTTGCTTTCTATGAGTGAAAGAATACCTATTTGTGAATCCATCATGCGTAACCCTCCGATCATACTGCCATGGTCTTCATGCATAATAACCACATCACAAAGCACCTCATCCTCATATTTACCAATGGATAATGCCACCAATACTTGCCTTGTCACCTTGATTTCGCCACATTTATTCAGCCACTGAAGCTGATAAGGGTGAGGATGTTTCAAGGTAGTTAAGGCCAATTTCTCCACCAAATAAGTGCTGGCTGCATTTGTGCAACTCCCTCCATCGATAATGACACTGCAAACTTTGTTCTTCACAAAGCATCGAGTATGAAACAAGTTCTCCCTTTGGTTACTTTCTTCCTCCTTAACCTGCATATTGAGAACTCGCCTTGCTACCAATAAATCTCCAACCACAGCACTTTGCTCATCATTAGCATCCTCCAGAGGTGGCATGTCATTATCATCTACTTCTTCCTCATTCTCCGACTCAAGCTCTCCTTGGGCATTTATCACCATCACCCTTTTTTTTACATATGGGCTGGCTATGTGTCCCGCCCCTGGCATTTAAAACACTTAATATCACGTGTTTTAGAACTTGAAGTTTCGGTGTTACCTAAAAGTAGCAGCGATCGTTGGTTTGGAATTCTTAGAGGATTCAAATTTTGGCCTATGTTGTAGCTGCTCATCCCTTTTCGGAGCTGTCTTCCATGGGCTGGTGTTAGCCATAGGTTGTCCCCTCCTACCCAATCCTTTTTCGTTTGAATTGTTCCTCCACCTTTATGGCTTGATGCACCATATCTGTCAACTCAACATAGTGTTGCATCTCAACAATATCCAGTAATCTCACGATTTAAACCATGCAAGAACCTATCCATAGTTGCTTCCCTGGTCTTCTTCCACATTAGCGCGGATCATAGCTACCTCCATCTCTTTGTAATATTCTTCTACACTCTTGGAACCTTGATTTAACCTCTGCAATTTTTGATACAATCCCCTATAATAGTGGTTGGATACAAAATGCTTTCTCATAAGCATTTTCATCTCCTCCCAAGTGTCCACGGGTGGCTCTCTATTCCTTCTCCTATTAATTATTAATTGATCCCACCAAACAATGGCATAATCAGTGAATTCAATTGCAGTCAACTTAACCTTTTTTTTTATCTCCGAGTAGTTGTGACAATCAAACACCATCTCCATTTTAGTTTCCCATTCCAAATAAACTTCAGGATCACTTTTACCTTGAAAAGATGGGATTTTAATCTTTATGTTTCCCAAATCATTATCCCTCCTAGGCCTACCCATCCTAGCTTCTCGATTCTCATTCCCACGTTGAAACCTACCCCGGTGCAAATATGGCTCATCAAACTCCTCCGAGTCCCCCTCTTCCTCAACATTCCGCCACGAAACACGCCCACCTTGCTGCCTATTGGGGATGTCTTGTTGATGTCCCCTAGGAGCCTCTGCTTCTACCCTGTCCAACCTATCATGAATAGGTTCTAATTCAGCCCTCAACATACGCCTCATCTCCCTTAACAAGGCTTGCATTTGGAGGTTCGGAACTCCAGGTTGTCGAACTTCTTCGGTTGTATCTTCTTGATTATTGGACATATTTAAAATCTGCAAAACAAGGTTAGAATCCTCACAAGCACTCCCTCACGTGTTTCAGTCAAGAATTGATACACTTGCGCTCGTGTTTTCACACTAAACGGCTTTTACCCTTTTATAATCTCACACACTCTTGCCTTTTTTTTTCCACTCTTTTGTGTCTTCTTTAGTTCTTAATTGAACTTCCAAAAACAAATTCAAAATAATCCCACAACAATTCAAAAATGAGAAACAACCAAAACTAATCAAAAGGTCAAGAACTTGAATAAGGTGAGAAACAAGATTAAAAAGAAGAATTTTCCTTACTAGAATCGTGTATTGTTTTTTTTTCTTTGACGATTGTTTTTTTATGTTTTTTTTTTGATGAATTTTTTTTTAAAAAAAACTTGAATAAGGTAAGAACAATGTTGAAAAGACAAAGATTTCCTACTGGAATCGTGAAGCTTTTTTTTTATGATGTTTTTTTCTTCTTCTTTTTCTTCAGTAGGTAACAGTAAATAAAGAAAATGAAAGTGAAAGATAGTCAAACTTATCTTAGAACCAAAGCTCTGATACCAAATGATATGAACTTCATCAACAATTGTGATGAAACCCAATAAGAATGATGGTTTAGAACCCCAAGATCGTGTTTACAAGATTGGTTGAGCCTTGACCCGTCACCTAACAAGATGAAAACCAAGACTATGAAAGATTGAAAAGCCACACCTAGAAAACCTGAGAATCTCTCAACAATCAAGGTGATAAGTTTGGTTGTTTGAACGCCACAAGATTAACTTGATAAGTTCTAGGAGTTCTTTTAAGAACGAAGAGGAACACAAGACCTCACAAATATGATAATTTTCTGAAAACATAATCTGCTTAATCATTTCGAAATACCCCTTTTTATACTTGGAACAACCCTCCAAGAATAGGAAAAGTCATAACTAAAGCTTTAAAAGAGCTTAAACAGTAACATAAACAAGTCCCCACGTTTTTAGGTCTCTTGGACTTCTAGAGGCTATCATAAATAGCTAACTGACTAAATTCAATGTATTTAACATAACCATTTAAGACCAACTTCATTCCTCTAATTAATAACCTTGAAAGTCATCAAATTCATGCCCTTTGATGGTCAGATCATGCTGAAATGTTTTTGCATAATTATTACCCTCTTCAATTACTTTGATGATGTGGACTAAGCCTTGATTATCATTTGATCCCATCTTGGTCTTTTTAGAATCAGCCCAAATCTCTTGGATTAGCTCATTTAGTGCTTCCTTGAAATGTTTGGCTCTAAGTCTGGTAATTGAGCCACTTGGAAGTGACAAAGGGTCTTGTGCAAATTCAGATGCATTCCCGAGTGTATGATCAACATGTCCAACTCCTTAGTTTGCATCACTTTCATTAGGACTGATCTTTATCTACATATTTTTTAAAAAAAGTTGGACTGGGCCAACCCAACTAAATGGGTTGCCCCAGCCAAATTGGGCAGAAGCCCAACTATCCTGGACTTGGGCTGGGCCTAGAGTAGTTCAGCCCAAAAAGTGTAGAAAAAACACAATGCACAAAATGGTGCGCTGCGTTCATCGTGATTATTTCACACGTGAATAATAACTTGGTCAACTATGAAGAGAAGGTCACCGGCCGATACCGATGTGTATATGAGGGACGAAAGTGGTTATTCCTGTGGTGGTGGCGTCGCAAATGGTGCCCTGTGGTGGCCGGTATGATGTTGGAAGGTTGCGGCTGGTGTTGCCAACGCTGGTGCTACTAACGCCAAAGTTGTGGGAGAAGACCGGACGGTGAAGGTGGTGAAGGTGAAGAGGAGAGGTCACCAATGCCAAAGGAGCAGTTGGTGGTGCTCGCCAATGATTGCTGGGGAGAGAGAGGGCTGCATCTTGAGAGAGAAAGTTGCAAGCCTGCTACCGAGAGAGAGGGTGTTACTAGTGGTCTTTCGAAGCCAAAGGTGGCAGGGTGGTCGGTGGTTAGCCATCGTCTTCTTCCTCTCTCTCTCTGTCATGTTGTTTTCTGCAAAAACACACTCTTTCATTGGAGGATCCAATAACTATTATGTGTGTGCTGTGTGTGTTTTGCAATGTAGCGTTTTCGGTGAAAAGCATCTCACAAATACTTTTCAAAATGCGGCGCAACCGTTGTTTTTTTGTGGGACCCACAATCAAAAGTTGGGGTCCCATTTGGTTATAAGTGTGGTTGGAGCCGTGGTTCAACGCAGCTGCAGGTTGAACCGCGATGCCAAACACCCTACTTAGAGGGTGTTGATTGATCAATGTACTTTATACTAAAAGGTATTTCTTCATAAAAACTTATGACTATAGTGGATCAAAGTAATATAGAGGCTCATCAAAAGTTAGGGTTTAGGATAAAAAGGTTAGGCAAAGATACTGCCCTTTTTTGTTTTTTTTTTTTTGCTATATGCCCAGAGCACATATGGGTCTTTGCCAAACCCAATTTTTGGCAACGCACCAACCCTAAACACTCATAGGTCAAACACCTTGTCAAACCTAATATTTCTAGGCTCGGTGACGTATTAGGCCCAATACGCTAGGTCCAAATGCATGTAGGTCTGACACATTGATATAACCCAATCCTCGTGGGCTCATATACGAGTCAGGCTCCAGTGCCTATGGGTTTGACACCTTACCAGGCCTAACGCGACAAGTCCAAATACATGTGGGTTAGGGCTCAATCCCCTTGGGCTCGGATACAAGTTAGGCTCTAGCGTCTATGGGTATGACGACTTATTAGACCCAACCCCCTCTAAGCCGGGTCTTTATTAAAGAACAAGTGCTCAAAATGAGAATCTAAGGTCATCTCTATACTCCCTATCAAGTAAATATGTCTTTTAAAGTCCATCTCACATCAAATCAATATTAAACTTGATTATAAGTGATGATCATATTGATATTAATATTATATATGGATTGACATAGGATCACTTTTCATAAGCTCGTGATTTTCTCAATATTAAGTGTTATGTAAGGAGACACTAACCATCAATGTTAATATTGATTTTAGAGGTTTGCCTCCCTAATTGGATGGAAAAGAAAAAGACTTTCAGCCCCTTAAAAAGGGGAAAAAAGTTATAAAAGCACTCTTAACAACCCAAGCAGGGGATTCACTATTTTCACTCTTTTACAACTTATTCTCAACATTTATCATACATAAATAAAGAACATATGCTCTTATTTTTAGAATTTAATGCTTATTTGTTGCAAGTCTTCACAATAAAGTCATTGATTTAATCATCGAGGCCCTTAAAAGCCCTAATAAATGATTATTTTATTTTGAAAAAATGCAACCTTTGCCACCAACCTATAGAATCCTCAATTATGAAGAATAGAAAATTGATATGAAAATATGATCATCTATCATCCAAATATAAAATCCTACTATTCTAGATTTTTAGAGTATCATCACCAATTATCTCTCCTAATTTGCCACCATCAAATGCAACATGGTCTCCGTTATTTTATCATTATCATCATATTGAATACCTTCACCATACTATTAACTAGCTCAAAACCTAATCATGGGTGATTATTGTGATTATTATGATAAAGGATTCAATGAAGTTTGAAAAAAAAATGATTTAAATTAAAAAAAATATATATTTATTTTATTTTGAAATGCAATTGAGAGAGATTTGGACCAGTTATACGTGTGGATTTTATAATGATAGGGATTTGGATTGTGATTGAGAATCTTAACAATAATTTCATTTTTTTTAAAACTTTTTTTAGAATTTTAAATTATTTAGCGCTTGACGTGAAAGATGTCGCTTTGTAAGAGCAAGTCCAATGGCAAGAGCTATTTTGGGAAAGCCAAATCTCTAAAATGGCTTTTTTTTGTTGATGTGTGCTCCAATAGTAAAAGTCATTTTGAAGAGCTATTTTTTTATATCATTTTAAATATAGTGCAATTATTTGTATATAGTTTAATTATATAAGTAATTATACAATTAATAGGAGTAATTTATATAATTAAATAATTATATTTAAAAAAACCCTCCAACAATAAAATTATTATTTTTAAATAAAAAATTTAATTTAAAATAAAATACCCGCAAACTAAAAAACACAATTATCAAATACTAAAATTAACACACTAAACAATATATTTCAAGTAACCAATAAGTTTAAACATATTTAATTAAAATACATTCCATTACAAATAATTAAATCAAATTAATTACAAATTAAAACTCCTATGTGCCATAATTTTCAATTTTCAATTTTGAAAATACACTATAGAAATTGGATCCAATATAGAAGTATCTATCTTCATAATTTGATCTTCTTTCTCAATCCTATCCATTTCCTGTTTTTCTTGCTTTTGTTTAATCATTAGAGCTTGTTGCTCTAACATATTTTTTCTGTCTTGTTTTTTTCCTCCCTCAATTTCAACTAAAGTATCATTGAGTTGTTGTAAGAGATTTGTTACACTTGTCTCCCCAACTTTCTCTTTTCCTTGTCTGCATTTAAGTTGTTCCTTTGCAGCTTTCTAGCCAATTGGTTTATTTTGATAAATAAATGCATCACTACCTTCTCCTAAACTAACAGAATCAGGGAGTTGATGGAGTTGAAGAAGCTGGACTTGCATTTCCATGATTTTTTTGTTTCTTGTTTGACTTTTGATGAAGACTTGCACGCTCAAATTTCCATTTGGGTTCTTTTTTTAAAATAACCCAACAATGTTCTAGTTGAAATCGTTTGCCAACGACTGAAGCATACATTTACCGAGCATCATTAATCTGGTAAAACAAATTCAATAAATAAAACTATGTTATATAATAAATATGTTAAACAAATAATTTAATATGGAAATGTTAAAAAAAAACAACATTACCCTTGATTCTTCAATCGTTCCACTTTGTTGACGATTTTCAATTTGGGTAACAAAGCCAACAAATATTCCAACTTCTCTACTTATTTCTTGCCATCTACTTGAGATGCTTATTTGGGAACGATTATTCAAATTTCCTCCGTTCTCAACAAAGTAAGCATGTACTCGAGCCCAAAATTTTCTTATTTGTTGATCAACTTTTGTAATTGGATCTTTTCTTGTATTTAACCATGCAGACACAAGTAAACAGTCTTCCTCTTGTGAGAAGTTTTTACTTCTTTGTGCTTTTTTAATTGGATAGACAATTAAATTAGAGTCTTTGGAGTCATAAGATTGTTGAGTAGGATCCCTTGGTTGAGTTACAATATCTTCATACTCACTTACAAGAAAGTTAGTGAATGAGTTTGGCAAATTTGAGTCCATCTAAACAAAAAAAAAAAATTGTGTTAGTTGATCTGTTTAAATTAAATGATACCTTTAAAGGAATTTATAACTCATGCATACAAGCACCTACTGCATGCAGGATTAAAAGCCATGCACATCTTGCATTTACAAATACTATTTGGCATATTAATTCAAACCAGGAAAGAGGACTGCAAAATTAAAAGGAGGAGCTCTTCCCTAATAACAAACTATCATCAAAGTATTTATACTGTAGGTGCTATAACAAACTAGTCCTCATAAGACAATCATTTGATTAAAAAGTTTAAGTTCAAATATAATCCAATCAACGGATGTTCAACTCTGTTATGGAGGAATACAGGGTGAAATTTTTCGAAGCAAACTTCAATTATTTCTAGATTTGTACTCTTCATCCTTGCAAGGTCATGTGTTTGGTCCCTGCAAGTCACCCATTCTGACTCTCATACTCACGGTTGAAAATTCTAATATTGCAAAGCTACTAATTATCTCACTAAGAAAAAATACCCTGTTATGTTCAATATTTTGTTTTCTTTGCTTTAAGTGGAGTGATGTTCTTAGGCAGGGATCAATGTAAGTGATATTATAATAAGATGCAAGATCATATGCTCTTCCATCAAAGGGCTATAAGAAATCTCTTGGATGATGGTCTCCATTAGTCCCAAAACCATTGATGCAAAAGCAATTTCACTCATGATCATGTGTCAAAGGTTGTCTGAACAGATTAGAAATTTATTCCTCATGGCTGAGCTTAAGGTTTAGATGTAAATGCTAGTGAAATGAGTGAAGTTTCATAAGCAGAGAGACTAACATTTTTGCATGGAGTCACTCAAACCTTCAGAAGATTTAAAATGAGAAGCTTATCCAGATTCCAAAAACACTATCTTGCGATAACTAATGCCAACCTTGAACCATTATTTTCAACCCTTAATCCTAGAACAACATAAAAGATGTTTTATGTTAAAGAATGTTGAACAAATTTCAGAAACTATAAACTTGAAACTTTCAAATTAAGATATAAACCACCAAAGAAGGTAGTTGTACTCTGCACATTGCAAGCTACCTGATCTAAATTCTACAGAAACAAGACCCCCAATTCACATCCAAAGGAGAGAACAATGACAACAATAATCAGACAATGGGGCTAAGTGAATAAACTAAAGCCAGAACTCAGGGAGCACAGTAAGGATGTCTGCAAACATAATACAGAGTGGAAAAAAAAGAAGCTATTTAACCCAGTCCTCATCATTTGGCACTTGACAGCACATGAAATGCAGAGCCATACACATTAACATCGCGCAACAAATGCACAAAATTACAGTCAAGACAGAGAACATAAACATGGGAATGATCCAGAATTATGACCTGGGCTTCCAACATGAAAACAAAGTGATGAAAAATCAACGCCTTCATGCATGAGTAATCATAATCAAACATTGACATTTGGCTGTTGGAACCCATTTTTTGCAACAAAGGATCAAGAATGCTCAAAGGATATTTCCTAATAATTTCAATTTTCATTTACACTTCAATTCAGAACTAATTTTCCATCAAATTCCTGGAGGAAATGTAAATTACACTTTATGTAAATCTAAGACTAATGACAGACACGGTTTAAACCACAAATGCTTGTTCATATTCCTAGAATACAAATTCTTCTATTTAATATCAAAATGCATAAACACATTACAATCAATCAAGCAAAAACCCATATTAAAACCAAACTCAAATCAAACAACATTTATTTTGCCTCTCAGATCAAGAAATAGAAAAAAGAAAAAAGATTAGAAAACTTACCTTTTCGGGTGGAAGCAGTGGATTCTTGAGAGCAAGTCCAAGTTCGTGCTTTTTCTTAACTCTCGGGTCTACAAATCGGTCCCTTGAAGAAGATGGTTCGGGGTGATTTATTCATTTTAATGAATAGTATTTCCGAACTGTAGGGTAACATTTATTTTTAGCTTTTTTTTTTCGAGTTGTTACATATAGCAACCCACCAACGGAACAACTACTTTCCCTACGCAAATAGATGTTCCGTTGGAGTGTTGTAAAATGAAAAAAAGAGCTAAAACTACAAAATTTTGGATATAGCTCTTCATATACCTTCACCGTTCACCGTTGGACTTGCCCTAACCGAGAAATTAAATGGAATCATGGAAGGGTCAAATGAAGAGAGTAGAGGGACTGTATAAATAAATAAAAAGAGTAGAGGGATCATTTAAAAAATATTAAAAGTACTCTATAATTATTTAGTAGAGCCTCTGAGCCCAAGGCGGGCGGCTGGGCGCTTTACATAAAACACAACATTGGATAGAACTCAATATTTTTTGTTCGGTCATGACTTCCAATTCCCAACAACCAGGTTCTTTCTTTTTTCCTTTCTCCCTCTCCTTTAATTTATCCAATATTTTCTCCATCTCATCTCCGTATGAATCACAAGCTATGAATCGAAGGATCAAGACAAGAATAACCCTTTATTTATCTGCTTGATTTTCTCCTAGAGGAATTAAATTTGGAGAATCTGTGACTTTTGATTTACTTGCTCTCTTTTTTCATGTCATTTTGGGTAGTTTGTAATCTTTAATTTTTGTTACAGGTAGTACCCGTCCTCCTAAACCGTGGGAACGAGCGGGAACACCATCATCATCTGGCCCTACACCTTTTAAACCACCATCCCCTGGAAGCACGAGTGACGTAGTTGAGGCATCTGGAACAGCGAGACCGGGAGAGATTGTTCCTGCTGCCGGTGGGAATACAGTTGCTACCGCAAATTCTCTTGGGAGACCTGTTCCCTCTAGGCCCTGGGAGCAACAGGACGCTGGAAACATGTATTCGGGTATTTCGCCTTTATTTCCTCTCTTTGTAAGTGTGTGCAAATGGTAAACAAGTAGTCTGTAATTTATGTTAAATTCACAACAAATGATGTTGAATTCATGTGGGCCGTAGACTGAACCACAACGATGTATTTTATGGGAGTAATAGGGTCTTGGTATACTGAAGATTAAAATTAAAAGCTATATGATATGGATTAAAAGGTGATTGCTGGGATGGATAATAGCTTTGCTGCTTTCCTTACTAGTTTCATGTGTGGATCTTGTTATTTTTGTGCAGGTTATAATAATGGGTACAATACAGGAATGTATGGAAATTCCTATGGTGGAATGTATGGCTCTTCGCTTGGTGGAGTTGGAGGGTATAGTGGTGGGATGTATGGGAACAGTGCGTATAGAGGAGGAGGTTACGGGGGGATGTATTCGGGTTCAGGTGGGATGTATAATGGAGGCATGTACGGTGGTGGTCTTGGTGGCTCAATGGGTGGTTTTGGAGGGGGCATGGGTCCTTACGGTGATCAAGACCCAAATAATCCCTTTGGTGCTCCACCATCTCCTCCAAGCTTTTGGGTTTCGTTTCTTCGAGTTGTAAGGGATCTCTTTTTTTTCTTGTTGTTTTGCCTTTGATTTGTGACCACAGACCACCACCAGATTAATACCAGTATGTTTTGTAGAGAGGAAAGTTTTTGCTTCTTGGGTCATTCCTTCATCTTTGGCTTGTGATAGGCTGTTTGATGGAATCTGCTCATTATTTGATACCTTCAATGCGAAACAGTGGTTGTCAGAGCATGTTGCCCATAAAATAGTGGTTTATTTTATTACTTCGACTCACTGACTATGCATTTATAAATATGTTTTCATTCTAAGGAATGGCGTTTGGCTTTCATAGATGTATAAAATGGTCCTTCATTGTGCTCCTATTCCTGGCCAATGTTGTAGAAAAGAATTAGAAACCATTAAGATTCACATGTATTGGATTGGTGCTAATGGAAGCTTGCACAAAATGCATGTCTATAATTCTTGATCTCACACTTGCAGAGTATTTCATGGAGAACCATCTGATGGACCATGATTTGTGTCCTTAGTTTTTGAAGGGAAATATTCATTGTCTCCTTATGTGCTGTCTTACAATACCAGCTTGACCAAGCCTTGTACTCGTAAAAACTATCTGGGCTGCAAGGGTAGCATTTTAGGTTAAAAAGAGAAGTAAACGCACCTGTTCATATTGAATTTAACATCTGATTTGTATGGAAATTAGCAATGGCGACTTTATAGATAAAATATCATTCCCTTAACCTGCTATACCTTTCCATTGCAAGGTTTTTGATGTTTTGTTAATTTGAACTGTATGACAGATGCAAGGTGTTGTGAGTGTTTTTGGCCGGGTATCATTTTTGATTGACCAGAACACCCAGGCATTCCACATGTTCATGTCTGCCCTTCTTCAGGTTAAGCTCGTTAAAATGTCCACTTTTTCCTTTCTCTGGAAATAGACTTGATATTACAAAGTGAACCCTCATGTACCTTCAGTTTAGTTGTGTTTCATGATATGTCCTTGCGCAATGATTCATGAAGTTGTCGCTTGCAGCTCCTTGATCGCACAGGGTTGTTGTATGGAGAGTTGGCTCGATTCGTTTTGAGATTGTTGGGAATCAAATCAAAGTCCCAGAAGGTTCAAGGGCCGGGACCTGACGGACTTCCTGCCCCCCACAACCCCCGTGGAAATCAGAACTACATTGAGGGGCCAAAGGCAGCTCCAAGTGGTGCATGGGATTCTGTATGGGGAGATGGTAATAGCAACCGATCATATTGAATCTATATCCGTTTATCTTGAGAAGTCACAAGATTCTAGAGCTGTATGATGGAGCAGTTCAGATGGAGGACATCACCACTCCTACCTTTCTAGTTCTGGCCTGCTATGATGAAAATGCCGCTCCTACTTTTCCAGGTTGGGTTTGCTATGTCTTTTGTTTGCTTGAAATAATCCTCTCTGGAAGAACCATCTGTGTCTTCACAAAAAATGTATCTAGGCCTTGCTGTATGTGCTCACTCTGTACTATAAAACCTTCTCAAGTTAAACTGATGAGAAGATATGGATATCACCCCATGATGTTAGAAAGAGATGGCTGATAATTTGCTTGGTGTTCTCAGCTTCTCATTAATTCATTTTGAATAATGAAAAAATTATCTGTTCCGCTTTGCCTCATTAAACTTTGCAGTGAATCATGTGACAATTATAAATGGATGATGATTACTCAAAGCCAGAAGCATCTTTTCCAAATGAGATATTGTTCTGCTTTTCAAAAGTATTTTTTTTTAAATTTAAAATTTCTATTTTTATTTTATATAAATATAAAAGTTTTTATCATCAATTTAAAATTTAATACATATTGAATAATTCTTCTTTTTTTTTTAAAAAAAAAAGTAGTGTTGACAAGTCTAGAATTTCTAAAGTATTGAACAAACAATTTTAAATAATAAAAGAACTTGTTGAGTTGGGTTAACTTTTTAAAGTTGCAATTCCGGTCATAAAAATATAATCTATAAAAAACAATTTAAAAAAATTACAACTCAATTCCTAATAAATTTGATAAAATTAAAAAAAAATCCGAATAAAAACTAGGTTAAACTCATAAAGACAAATTGAAGAGAAAAATATAAGGTCCAACTTTCGATTAATTTATTTTGTTCTTTTGGAGTCATGCATTAAAATCAAGAAAAAATAGAGAAGAAGAAAAAAAGAACATGAGTGGTATTTTTTAATATTAAGATAATATTTGTTTTTAAAAAATAAACCGATGGGGTAATTGCAATTTTAGTTATATGAATGAATATTATCATATAAAGTTAATTGAAATTTTTTTTATAAAATTCAATTCTTAATAAATTTAATAAAATTAAAAAAAAATAGGATAACTCATACAGCAAATTGAAAAAAAATATCAGCTTCCAATTAATCCACTGCGATTTTTTGGAGTATATGACAAATAGAGAAGGATTGGCTTCAGTCAAATTATTGGACCATCACAATACAAACGGTATCAAGAAGACATCTTCAAAGTTTTCACACGCTGACAAGTTCAATTCAATTCCTAAACACACGTTTTGGTTTCAAATTTAATCCCTAGCCTACAGAAATTAAATTATACCAAGATAATCCCATACTAAGTAAAGTAAATCATCACATCAAGGTCAATACTAAATTAACCCCACTTGTAAGGATGAAATTGCAAAAATAAAAAAACTTTTGGCACTCCTTACAAATCCAGTGTTTTTGTTCCTTTATACATCGTGAAATCCAAAACTTGTTTTGGCTCCTTTTTTTTAACTTAATTACGAGGAGGGTGCCATGGAACACTGTTCAAGACTACAGACAGAGCAAGTTTTAACGATAGTGCAATAGAGTGGATGCCGGGTAGGTAAACATGTATAATCAGAGGTGTTTAGAAATATAATTGCTGAAATTTTTTAAATTACTTTTTTTACTTGAAAAAACAATTAAATAAATAGTTATTATTATTTTTAATATAAAAATATCAAAACAATTTACAAATATAAAGATAACAATTTTAAAAAAAATAAAATTAGCCAACCCTCTCATTCAGACCACTACCAAACATAGACTAAGAAGGTGTTTGGGAGTGTGGTCACACTAGAGATTGAGAAAAAGTTATGGTTTTGATGTTTGGTAATAGCTGAGAAGTTGAAAAATTGATATGGGTTCCATCTCAAAAAGTTAACCAAACTCGGTTTTGTGAAAAGCAGCATGCATCTCTTCTCTGCTGCTTATCTTCAGTTTGTGGTGTGATTTTTTTATTATCCCAAAAATATTACTGTTAGCATTAATTAAAAGAATTTACTTCACACTATCCCTCACTACCTCACCAAAATTAATTCACCATCTGCCTCCCATTCCTCATAACCATCCCTCACTCTCCCCTTCACCTTTCCACCCTCTCGTCCCTCAAACTCATCAGAACTGCAAATATACACAAACCCATCTCTTCTCCCGTTAGCAGACCATTCTTTCGTCCCTCACTTCTCCTCCTTTGCACCCTCCCGTCCCTCACTTCTCTCGTCCTCACCATCTCTGCAACAGATCACCTTCATAGAACACCCTCTCGTCCCTCAGTTCTCGTCCTCACCAACTCTACAACAAATCCCCACTTCTCTCATCTCTCTTTCAGGGCAACAGATCCATGCACCATCCCACCAAAGTAAGTTCTTGTTTTTTGTCAACTATTAATTTTTTCTCTCATTTGACACCTATTTTCATGTTATTCGCTTGGATCTGTTATATGTACTCTGTGATGGTATGGATTGTTAAGTTATTAGAGTTTTGGATGCTAGATTTTCAATTGCAAGCTTTGACGAGCATATGAGACAGGGTGGGTGTTGCATTTGATCCTCCAATCTGTTGTCATTGATTAATTGTGTGTTTAGTGCTAGAGTAGCATTCTGTGGCCTTGGATTCTTTAAATCATAAATGTAACTAGAAATGGTAATTTATATTTCTATGGGCTCTCCTTTTTAACATCCTAAAAAACAAAACCAACGGCTCCGATCACATCATCTTCACCAAATGTGTATGTTTGATTCTTTTTGTTTCTCTTATAAGTTGTGAGTTTTTTCTTGCTGTATTTTGTATCTTCT